>VXAZ01004047.1:308200-327452 GCA_013399875.1 Gymnorhina tibicen | reverse complement strand
AGAATCAAGATACTGTGTCTACTGCTTTCCTCCTTCCCCCATCCTGGAAACTGAAAAGCACAACTATTTTAATTTACACGCAGAGTACAGAGCACCAAGTGAGGCACACACTTTTACTGTGCAGCCTGCAGAAGAGAAGTTCAGTGAGACAATGCTCTGCATGTCACTGCCCTGTCACTGAACAATATTTAGCAAAAAAGTCTTCCTGACTCAAAGGTAAAAACCCTCTTGTGTGGAAGAAGCAGGTGTTACCTTCTCATCCTCAAGCCATCTATGCATTACCCCCTCAAGTGGCTGAACACCAACACTATCAAACCTATTTCTACCATTACTTCAACAAATGAAATGACAGAATCCATCTGTGGGTCTGAAGGCCCCAAACTTCTACAGAAAACACGCAGAAAATGCAAGAAGTAAAGTTAATTCCTGGGGTTTGGGGGGGGGTTTTGTTTAGGGAGTTTTCTTGGTTTTGTTTTGGTGGGGGGGGGTGTTTGTGGGGTTTTGGTTGGTTGGTTTTCTGTGGTGGTATCTGTGTGCTTGTTTACCTTCAAGGTCTCCCTCAGTTTTGTGTAGCTTATCAGGGCTGGCCTTTGGGGTTCATTTTTGTTCAAGTGGCAGTAGAGGGAAGTTACTTGATGCTTTCTAGCAAGAATAAAAGTATTTTGACAATTATTGAGAAAACCTGCAATTAGAGAAGAGACAGACCTTCTGCTACTGAGCATTCATAATTTGTTACCATTCTCTTGTTTTAGCAAAACAGTCATATAGAAATAATTTCTTAGCAGCTGGTAAAAAGCTGCTTTTCAGAAATCTCACCTGATAACACACTGAAAACTCAGCAGTCATGAAACTGTATCCCTGGCTTTACAGGGCATTTTGTGCCCTATTATACAGTGAACGGTGTTAATTTTTAAAAGAACTTCCTATACTATTTGGCATCACTGTGACTTTCAAGTGCTGTGTACACATCTCACACAGAGGAGGCCTCTGAGGACTTGTATTACTTAATAACTACTTATTTTAATGGAAATGTGCAAAAAGGAGCTACAAAGTTTGCACAAGACATCCTGTTACCCTTATCCTGGATTTGTACCTGACCTTATTTATTTAGCCTCATGGACTCTCTTGTTGATTGGCAATGGAAAAGCAGAGGAGAAAAGAACTTGCTGGAGACTGAGTACTCAAACTTCAGTACTTTCAAAGTTAAAAATCAGCTTCCAAAGTTTAAAAAAAAAAATCCCATAACGTTTACATTAAGAGAAAATTTAGAATGTTTAGCCATTGCTTTGGAAATAAAATGGCAAACCCCCAATTTTTCTGATGGAGGTACATTATTTGCTACAGAAAATGGAAAGGAAGTTATGAACTAGGATAACTACTCTCAATTTAAAAGAAGAAAAAATAAAAGTTGTGCTAAATGTCTGGATCCTGACTTATTTTTAAGAGCATCTTTCTCCTCCAGGGGAAAAAAAGAAGAAAAAAATTCCCATTCCTGGATATATCTCCAACAAGAATTTTTCTTGCCTTACTAATCCCACCAGACCCCAACTCTATTGTGTCCGTCAGAATACATAAAAAAAAGGCAACTTGGCAACTCCTTCATGACTCAAACCAGAACATAACCAAACAGAACAACTATTGAAAAAAGTTTAATTATGACCTTCAGTTTAAACTGAAGAGGCCAAAGCCACTCCTCTAATGTTCCCCACTAGGACAAAACATCAGTTCAGTGTTGCAAGGCCTAACAAGGCAGCCCTACAGAAATAAAATAAAGGACCTAGAATGTATTCTGTATTTAAGCAGCATGAACGCCCAAGTTCAAACCATGTTACTTGCAGGATGAGATGATATGTAGAGCAAATCTACCAGAGCAACTCTGAACAGTCACAGCAACCTCCCCCTGTCCCCCAGTATCCTCACCTACGACAACGCACAATGCACACCTGGAATTTCTGCACACTCTCTTTGGCACTGCGCAGGGATTCTGTGTACATCTGCTACCTCGGAGCTGCATGTTTACAGGCAGAGTATGAACTGATCCAAGTTTTACTCCAGATTTTCCAGGTCCTTCTGCAGAGCCTTCCATGTGCACACTGTACCCCCGCATGGCAATATCCTCCAGGACATATTCCTTTGGCTGTTCCACTGTACTGCCCCACTGACAGGGCAGGGTCTGCCTTGGACTGTGCTCACAAGCTCTACAGATACCTCTCCATATCAGAACAACGAGTTCTGTTGTGACAGAGAAGTATTTTTTCCCTCAGCTTGAGGATTTTGGTTTCATGTCTGGTTAACGACTGAAAAGGCAAAGGCTGGTATTCTGGTTTTTAATCAATTTTATCCTTGAGATAATCTGGACTATTTTGTGATGTTTCTTTAGAAGCTCTTTATGCCTCCCAACCAAATAATACAAAGTGTAAGTAAGTAATCATAAACACTGGAGTAAAGTAGAACATGGAGCATTATATATAGTGTTTACATCAAATAAAAAGTGCCTTGCATCTTCTCACACATAGTAATCATATATTCTGTGTTCCAAAAGAGTGTCTTTGCACAGAGCAGCTGAAAATGCAGAATGTTTATTCTCAAGCTCAACTCTGACACGTTTGGAACTCGGCTGCTTCATTACACTAATTTTTTCAGAGTTCAAAGTGATGCTTTGGTACACAGTAAAGCATCCAAATGCTTTGTAAAGGAGGATCTGTTACTTCTTTGTCATCAAAAGTGTACATGAAGGATTAAAGTAACATGAAGCAAAATGCGTATCTGTGTAAAAGATACAGCAGCAAAAAACCAGTCCCTTCTTCAAGCCAAGAAACCAGAAACCAAAATAAGCCTGCATTACAGTATGCATCTTGCTTACAAATGCATGGAAAAATCCTTCATAAATAACATTCTTTACACAGAAGGCAATGAACTTTCTGAAATCTTCAAGGTGAAGGTTACCAAAGCTCTAAGTCTACTGTAAGTTTAGACATAGTGTGGGTTGATGTTTTCAATACCAGGGACACTCCACATAAACAGCAAAGTGTAACTCGTTAAAGTTGGTGTGATACACTTTGAAGCAAAACAATCATCACTTCTAAAAGCATTTCAAGGTTGGGTAGTTGATCAATAAAATAAATATTTCCATAATATCAAAAAACCCACATTGATTCTTAGTAAAAAGCACTTGCTTGGAATCAAAGGAAATACATACTTGACCCAGATCTTATGTGAAAGATCCACGTTTCCTGCTAAATTGCAACATAAGTGTAAATTAATGCTGTTTTACACTGGACACACTGTCACTCTAGAGCTAGAGAATTATCATGACCTCCAAAAATTTAAGATTACTTTTGGATACTATTTGCCAACTATGTTAAAAGTTAACATCTCCAGAAGTTCAAGATATTCTTGCAATATATGATTAAGCCAGCTCATCTGAAATTTTCAACCCAGGGCCTGTGAACAACACAGTTCAGGCAGCAGAGACAGATAAATCCCTTCTGTCTTCACTTCTTTCTTTTGAAAGCAGTATATTCCCACACATCTCTCCTTCATCTGCCTCAAATCAAAACAATCCTCCTCAAATCTGAAATGTGTGAAGAAGGAATCCTCCTCCTAAGGGCCCTTCTGATAGCCCACGCAGCGACAGTGCTGCAGAGATACCATGCAACTCATTTCTCCAACTCCCTCATGTTAGCCTTAAATCCAGTCTTTATTTGTAGTTCCATATCACACATCACTGCCAATTCCTGTTTCAGAGCTTGCTCAAGCTACCCACATCTCAACCCAACCTGTAAATATTACTTAGCAAATCTCAACATGCAAGATGTTAGCTCTGAAATTCACTTCCTCCAGATCTACTTTCCAATCCTCTGTAATAAGGAGTTGCCTCAACTTCTAAGTCCCTGTTATCTCTCCACTACCTTCACAGGATCCTTCCTCTGTACACTGCACACTTATCTCTAAAAGACAATGTTTGTAATCTCACAGTTGCTCTTCCACTGCCCTTGTTCATTCCCTACTGTTATTTAAAATATCGCTTTTCTGTAATGCTTCCTGCCTCTAAGCATTTGCAGAGCCACTGTCCTTTAATGAGAGGAACTGGAACATGGATCCATACATGCTCATGCCCCAGCAGGTATCATTCATATAGATCACATCATCAAACCGCCTGACATCATACTTGATGTAAAATTTGTTCAAAACCTATAGAATTTTGTGGCTGGAAGGTCATCTCAACCATCTGCTACAGCATTATTTTCCCCTCAACTTCATAGCAGCTGTGACTGATTTTCGGGTACTGAGATGCTTACCGAAGTCCACACAGAATTTTAGACAGTACCCTCCCGACATGCATTAGTTTATTTTAAAACCGAGCTTAGTTTCATTTAAAACAAGACTAAAAGGACAAAAAAATCAACACAAGTTGATTTCGACCTGTTTACTCAATCCTTAACGACAGATTTGTACCGTACACATATTTTTGCATTGATTAAGGAAGTTTCAAAGCTTTTCTTCTACTCAGCACATAAATATAAGCAATCATAAAGGATGAGGGAGCAACTTTTCTCTTTTTTCCCAGAACTAACCAGCTGCTAAGATTTGTTTATTTAAGTCTTTGTGCCACTACTCACCTACAGGTGATGAGGAGTGACAAGTCATTTGGGAGTTTCCCACCCTGTATATTTCCTGTGAGTCCAATAGGCTAAAACAATTAAATAATATTTTGATCTCACCAAAGCAAGATTTTTATACAACAGCTGTAAAAACGCACGTTAACAATAAAAATTTCTGAGTACTTTCAATGCTTTCCTCATACAAAACACTTTCAGAACACAGATGATAAATGATGCTTTACAAAGAAGAATGATTCACATATCCTGGTAGGCCAAATATTTTGTCTGGACTGACTATAGACTAAAAACAGAGCAAAAACAAAGAGCTTCCAGTAAGCTGAGCATATCATATGGCCCATATGTATTTAGCAAAAATCAGCTCCTTACCCACCTCCCAGAATGGCATCAATGCCCACATTAGGCTGGTCACCCTCTGTACCAGCTAACCCCACACTGGTATGTGCCAGCTAACATTGTAAAGCAGTGTTAGATGCTCTCCAGAGAATTCGGCCCCGAGTGTTTAGGCACGTTTTGCTCCACATTCTCCAGTACTCCATAAGCTGGGGATGTGCAGGGAATGTGAGCAAGGCTCCACAGTCACTGGCCTTCTGTCATGCCCAAATTCCAAAGAGCTGGTGTGTCACCATACAGACGCCCCGAGTTACCCACTGACGGCCCCGCAGGAACGCTCTGCTGGCCGAAGAGAAGAGGACTTACCTGGGGAACACACTGGAACACAGATCGAGGAAAGCGGCTTCCAGGTCAAAATAACAATAGCCCAGAACAAGGGATCATGTAAATAACCCCAGAATGCAGTTCCATCAGTGCCTGCTTGATTGACCCCAAATGAAACAAATCCATGCCAGTGATCACGCTTACACAAGGGCAAACGCAAGCACATTACCACAGTGCTCACAATCATCTCATGATGTCATCTTGCTCAACTACTGCATGACAAACTTTGTTCTTCACAGCTGCAGACAAGTTCCAAACAACATGTTTTGCTTCCGAAACCGAGAACAAAAAGCAAGGGTCTACTTCAAACAAGCAATCAAAATTAACACCATTGTTTGAAATACCCTCAGCTGTCCCCGAGTTAAACACTGTTTGTTTGTATTCTGGCTCGCAAAGGTTAACAGTATTTCATTCCCTCCTTGCCCAAAGAACAGAGCTGCCAGAGTGACTTAATTTAAGTGGGGGTCAACACAAAGAATGTGGATCCTTAAAAATAATAATGCTGTATGCAAATTTCTTTTAAATCCACAGGCATGAGCTTTGAAACACCACAAGTGTTACTATGTATTTATATTTCTTCTAACTCCAGAAGTCTTCACGAAAGCTGAACTTTGCACAATGTGAATTGCATTTTGCTCACGTAGCACATTATTTCACCTGATCTCCAAGCATAGCTAAACAAGTACTGCAAATGCTGCTAAATACTTACCTGATTGGAAAAAGACACAAAAAATCAAACAGGAAGGCCCAAAATAAATTAAAATGTGTTGATTTGAACAATTATTATGTTGTTTCAGGTTTTTTGAGAGTTCTCTTAAAACCATAAGGCAAGAATAAAGTGTGGTTCTGTGCTTGTGCTAAATCACCTATTTCCTTACTAAATCACTTATTTCCATCTCCTGCCCCATAAATAAGCTACACTGCCAAGATTTTGCACATCCAAATCCACTTCCAGTGCATGCACCATTGGCAGTAAAAATAGTATTTTTTTAACTCCTCAATCCATATTTTGCAATTGCAAGGAACCAAAGGAACTGGTTGTCCGAAATGAGAGGACAAATGAAGAAAACAGCTGAATCCATGTCCTAGCAAACAATTAAATGCCACTTGACTGTGGGCCCGTAATTAATTAATAGAACATAACCTCTTCCTTCTGAGGCTGTGGCAGGCCCAGAATCTTAACTGGAGCGTATTATAATGTGTCTGCCACAAAGGCAGGCAAATATTCTCCTAAGTGACAGTAAATCGTGTTCTCCCAAGTAAGACTGCTACTTGCAGAGAGGTTTCCTACAGAAACAAAGTTTGTGTGACCAACGGCCTTTAACCCAAATAAATAAATATGCAGTGACCCTGATGTGAGGAAAAGTTAGTATTCAAGACACCCTGTTCCTTGTCTGTAGCAGCACTACCAGAGCCGTTCCAGACAAAAGACAAAAATGTGCAGAAATACGTCACTAGTTCTGTTGTTGAGGAAATAATTTGCTAACTTGTTTCTCAAAGTCCCTGACTCTCAAAATATCACCCTACTTAAATGCACCCCAAACATACCAAAATTAAGTATGCCTATGAACATCAACTGAATACACTTTCTGCAAATGTATTCACTACACACACTCAATCATATTTACGGCAGCATTAATTCTATCTCCCAGACACGATATGTGAGTCATTGTGGGGTTCAATGCTCAGATTCTGGGTTGGATTGGGTTTTGCTCTGGTTTTGATTAAAGTTGCTGCAGGCTGAAACACAGAACATAACTGCAGCTGTTCTTCTAATATACAAGCATATACACACAAAAATATTTTATATATATATACACATATATTATTTATTTTCTGAAAATGCAGATAATAAACAGAGTAGAGGACAAGATAAGAATTCAAAGTGATCCCGAAAGACCTGGAAAAAGTTATGAAAAAATGTTAAGAGCGTGACTAAGGAGAACTGCAAAGCTGCAGAGTTAGGCCAGAACACCTGATTGCACATACAGGGGATGGCCAAAAAGTGGTTTAGGTAAAAGGAACGTAGGGGGTAAAGCAGACCACAAAGTGACCCTCAGTGTTGTGATGCTGAAAGCTAAAAATAAAAAATAAAAAGCTCAGAGTGATGTCAATGCATGGAACTGCCCACAAAACCAGCAAGTACCAGTCTCACTCTGTATTTTGGTAAGATTTCATGTAAATTACCGCATCCAGTTTGGTCACCACACTTCAAGGAGAACAGTAATAACAGGCTGAAAACTGTACCCAAACCCACATGACTCAAACACTACGAAAACTCTCCTAAAAGCCCAAGGAGCACTGGAACAGACTGACAGAGAAGTGCTGTTGTGAAAGTGCTGTTACTGAGGGGTTTTGAGTTAAGATCTGCCCCAGCCAGCAAAGGCTACAGCTAATTGTGCCTTGCGAGAGAAGAATGGATCAGGCAATTCCTGGAGATCCTGTCCAGTCTTTAAGGTTCTGCATCACAGAAACCAGGGCTGAACAGGACCTCTGGGATTCACCTAACCCATTCCTGGCCCCTAAGCTGCAAGTCCCAACACCACAGTGGTTCTGGGCAGGTTTTTTTTTCACAATTCCACACTGTTTATTTCTAAGTTTACTCATCCCATACCCAACATTCAGCTGAAGTTTTACAGAGAACTGTCCCAACAAATTCCAAGAACTTTACCACTAAGTGACAATAGCTAAATGAGAGACCATTGCTATGAAGTCTTTCTCACCACTGATTGTATTTTAGCTTGTATTTATCAAAACTGCATTTCATCCAAAATTTTAACATTCTAGTCATTCACTATCATGAGCTCTGTCTGGAGCCCTTCACCACAAGTTTTAGATCCAGCTATTGGGAATTACTTCAATTACTTTCTTTTAATCATCTCTATGTCTCAAGCATTAAGTATTCCACATCCCTTTTTACTTGGTATTTACAAGTTGAACAAAAAAAAAAGTCTGCAAAATTAATTTTGGCAGTCCATGCTACCAATTTTGCCCATGAACAGTGACCACTTTGCATCTACCCCTTACCAGCAGGTCGAGGGGGAGGATTCTTTCCTTCTACTCTTCTCTCCTGAGACCTGGAGTACTGCATCCACCTCTGGGGGCCCCAATATAGGAAGGACAACCCAATCTAGTGGAAGGTGTCCCTGCCCGTGGAACCAGAGGATCTTTAAGGATCCTTCCAACCAAAACCATTCTACGATCCTTTAATCTATACGGAACTCTTGAGACTCTTACCATTAAATCAGGAACAGCTTAGATTCAGATATAAAAATTTGCTGCTAATTAAGTTTGACAAGACCATGTTGACAAAAATCTTGGTCCATCTGCTGTGAAAAAGTGTAGAAAGCATATGGTGCTTTGCACAACTACATTAAGAGCACTAAAGCCCAAAGCTCCTCTTAGTAACCATCAAATGCAAAAGAGTAAAAAAATATTCAGAGTCTTCATAAAACCATAAATCAAATCTAATAAAACATAGAATTTATGTTTGGGTCTCTGCAAATCTCTTTTCAAACCTTTAAGAGAACAGTTAAGACCAGGTAGGGAGTACATACCAGACTAAGACAGTAAGTAATGAGGGTTTCCTACTGCTCAATAACTACTGCTCATCTCTAGACTTCAGATGGGGATTTTTAAAAAGAGCTATATCCTGAGTCTTCTGCTTCTGAATTTTACAGTATTTTATTAGTAGCCATGACTTAAGTTTCATATGAAACCTAAAACAATAAGAATTACTGGGTTTTGGGGAGTCAGGGAGGGGAAGAAGAAAAGAAGTTGGGCATGGGAGACAATTCAACCCACAGACTTTATTATAACTTTAAGAACACTGGCTGAGAATAAACAGAACACACACAACTCAGTTACAAAGGAACACAGGAGATCCATGGGTTTTACTTTTCAGCATCCTATCCTTAAGCATCACGGCTTTGGGAAATGAAACATCTCCAAGGTCATTTCCACAAGACAGAAACAATGGGTACAGACCAGTTAAGGCCTTTCTTTAAAAATTTATTGTTGTTATTATTACTTTTAGCTGAATCTTACCTCTGGGTTTTCTAACTCCAAATAATGGTAAGAATATTCTCAAGAAAACAACAGATTATGAAAACAATAGTCTTCTGAGTTAGGCCTCTCAAATCCTACCTCACTGTAAAGAGCAACAATCCTCATTTTCATTAGAATTAAGCATGGATGTTAACTGCTACCTTCTCTCTTCTGCTAGGCTATCAGCAAGAAGAGCAGCTATGATTATCAATAACTATGTCTAGAGACTAGACCAGTGAAGCCACATGTTCTTGAACTGCAATTTTCCAAAAAAGGTCATTTACCAAAACACTGGCCACATTTTTGTAAATTAAAAAAAAAAAAAAAAAAAAAAGAAGAAACCCATAAACAAGCACATAAACAATTTTTTAAGAATGCAAAGGCATCTCACAAGGCCAGAAATGCAGAAAGCATGTTCTCTGAATTCTTCTCAAGACCATTCTCTCACAAGAAATGAGTGACAGTCTCGCCTATTCCAAAAAGATGCCATGTGGCAAAAGAGAACAAAATGACAAAAAACAGCCTCCACAAGATTATTTTGTTAAATACGTATGATCTCATCTCTTCTAATAATAAACACTATAAACAAAATATTTGGAAAACACAGTGCTGAAACAACAACCTTACAAAAGTATCACAACTTGAATGGACACTGCTTACTCAGTGCCAAACCTGGTATCATTATTTATGCACATTAATCAAACAGGAAAGAGAATCTTTTGAAAGAAGAGTTTTGAATTCCAAATCACAAACATGTGGCTCTCTATGCCTTTGTTTTCTTTTCAGTTGCCTGTGGCTGAAACAACATGCCCCTTGCTTTGGCTGTCCTGCTGAACTGCAGTGCCATCACAGCTGCAGGCCTAGGACAACCCACCGAGGTGCTTTGGGATGTTCCAGCTCTCTCTGCTGCTTCCCTGCTGCCAAGAATGGACCCCTGAGAGCTGGAAAAGGGAACCCGTGCCTCGTGCCTCAGTAGTGTCAGTACAAATCCAGGTGCCTCAGCTTAAGGCATGCTCGCGGGTAGCTTGAGTCAAAACCTCAGCTCGTGAGTGCAAGTAGCACAGAACTGGCACAAGTGTCTAAAACTCGTGCAGGGGCAGCTGCCTCCAGCTAAAGGGCAAATCTGAGACCTTCACAGGCATTATCTTAACTCACTTTACAAAGTGGACCAGAATTTATCACTGAAAATAAGCGTTTCAGTTTTAGTCACTGTAAAATACCTAAGGAAGAAACATTTCTCTGCAGCATTTTGAACACTTGCATGGATTTCTAAACCCAAACTGAGTATTTACTACCACAGAAAACATCCTTTTATTCTGTGTGTATGCCTCGTTATCTTATTTATTTTGGAAATACCATTAAAAGCATCCATTCCAAACCTTGGGCTTTCTACCACTGCTGAGACTTGCTGATCATGAGAAACACACGCTAATTAGCTTCCTACTTTGCAAAAGCAAGCAGCTCCTGAAAGGCATAAAATAAGAATAATTCAATAATTGCACTTTTTAGAAAGGTGGGGCGAATCCCACAGGCAATGCTCAGGCAGCAGCTCTTCCCTCCCCTAACAGGGAATTGCAGCTTGTTCCTCAGCTGCAGCCAGGCACAACCTAGGGCTCAGGCAGAGGCCCCAAGCTAAGATACTTTACAAAAAGCAAATTCTGCCTGGCAGCCCACTGAACTAAATACTCTGAAGAAAAAAAAACTCTCACAGACTGAAGATTCTAAGAACTTGCAGCCTAAAAGAGAAAGACTCTAAAGAGATTAAATTACCCCCAAAACATATGGGGGGAAATGTGGGTTTAAATCCGTGTTTTAGGAAGGCAAAGTATCACCAACTTTTCTTTGAAATCTTCTTTCAAACATTCTATGTTCTTAAAAATATCAAACCCACTACTTCTCTCTTCACAAACTATAACACAAGAAGAAAGAAAATGGAAATCCTCTTGTAAGTTCTTCTAGAATGTTTTGTATTAAACCTGGTCTAAAAATAGCATATACCAACACTATAGACCAGTAACAGCCCAGTCATCACACAAGCTTCACAAAACTACTATGTATTTTTCTGGGAAAATAGATTAATTATGAAGAAACAGCTCTGCAGGAACAAAGCGTGTGGCTTTCTTCTATTTTTATGCAATTGCAATTTGCATGTTTATGAAAAGCAGTCTGTGTAATAGAACTAAAAAACACAGCTTTCCTAATTTAACCTTTCTTTAAAAGTACAGTATGCCATTCAACACTATTCCAAGAATTAAAATTCCATTACAGTTGAATTTATGACAAGATCACAACTTTGTCTTTTGAGTCTTGAGTATTTCGTTAGTCACACATTCAGCTTATTCTTACTGCCACTTAGGAATTAGATTTACAGTTCAGAGAACAACAGTCACAAAAAAGGATGAGTGTTTGCATTTCTTGGTCCAAAACAAAAACACCCATGTTAAATGGAGAAATTTAAACTGTGGAAGACTTCAACAACACAGTGGTCAAGCTAAAAGGTTTATTGGGCTCTAACTGGTGCAGTTGTAACAAAGAAACCCGAGTGCAATGTTTTTTCAGATACACAAATAGGTAACAACCATAAGCATCACTAATGGTGCTCTAACCTCTTCTTCTGTAACTATTTTCAATTATTTTTTTACTTAGACAAGCTAAATGTAGCAAATAAAGTCTCAATGCTTAACATCTGTTTCCAGCTCAGTTATTTCAGTAAAACCTCACACCAAATACTTCTGCTTCCAAGAAATAAGACTGGGGAGAAAAGGATTTTTTTTTTTTTGCCTAAACTGAAATGCTACCAAACATTCTTTTAGGCCCAAATTTACAAAAGGGACAAAACCTGGGCCTGCTGTTTGTGTGATTAATTGAAATTTGTTTGTCTTAAGATGAAAACCATAAGAAATCAGACTGAGTGGCCAAGAGGACGTCATCTCAGAAAACCACAGAGTAGACAAAGAGAGTTAAATGGATACTGAGAGCGAGAGAAGGAAGGAGAAAGTGAGAGAGATGATAAGGCAGAGATTCTTCTGGGGTAAACCTAGAAGACAGAAAGCATTCTAAAATACCAGAACGTGTCAAACACAGTATGGAGGAGGAGGGGCCAGTGTCTTATGGAGAAGGGTTCCTAAACCACGAGGAAGTGACATGCAACCCTCTACAGAGTCTGACAGCACTCCATACTCCTGGCATCACTATCCATGGCATCTGGCAAAACGAGCTCAACAAAACCCATTTTCCAAATGCACAATCTTCCACAACTGAAGTCAAGGTTCCAGAAAGAAGAGCTGTCATCCCTTCTCCTCTACGAGTATCTGAGAAATCCTCTGCCAGAATGTCTCATCTTCCTTCCAGTTACTATTCCAACAGTCCTAACCCGACATTCTAACATTTAAAAAGACATTTTCTGTCTTGCTGAATATCTATTCAAGTGCCAGATAATGGATTTTCTGGGGTTTTAAATCCTAGGAAACACCATATGAACCACAGTAAAAGGACATGATAAGGACGTTATTCCTACCTCCTATTTTTCCCCCCTTGAATTTCTTTCTGAGTGATTGATTTTGTATGCCCAGTAACATTCCTTTGTCTCTTTTTATCCACTGAGGTCTCCCATGGTCCAATGGGGTTTTGCATGCAACTACCCTGAATCTGTATCTAAAATTATGACGACTTTGTTTTTTCTGTCCCTTAGCTTTCCTCCACAACAGCTCCACGCAACCCCAGACCTCAGTGTCACCAACTGCTGGTTCTGGCTGCAGGACTGACAGTCTGTCACCTACGTCCAGCTCATGGGAAATCTTGTGCTTAGTTACTCTGACACCTTGAGCACAACCCTCCTAGAAAGGAAACAAAGAATTCAAGCTGTGTTCAATGACTGCATTTTTACAGAGTATTCAATTTGCAGAAGATTGAAAACTGAGAATTGCAAACATTAGAGACATGAAATCACGATCTATCTAGTCACTAGCAGATAAGCAATAACCAGCATGTTCTTGGCTCAGTGAGCAGGGATTTAGCTGCCAAATCCCAATCAACACTAATTGGATTGTCCCTGACTTCAGAATATACCACTCTGACACCACAGATGTAATTTATTTCAACAAACGCATGTAAATGGAACACAATTCCCAGAACACCAAGCAGAAGAAAATTAATCTCATCAATACTTATAATGCTATTGTTAGAAATACTTTTTTTCACTACATAAGCAAGGAGCCTGAAAGTCTCATGCTACTGCAAAGAGGAGTAAAAGGAGAGATGAACCAAAGGAAAACCTCCTACTCACCAGTACATATCTGCAGGATACAACTTTCACTGACAGTTATCGAGGCTGAACTGTGACTCTGCTGTTGCACATTTTACAAATGATTCCACAGTGACTGTGGTTTTCCTTTGTAAGTACCAGTAGCTGGGGAGGTAGCTGGTACTTTAAATTCATGTCAGAGAACTACCACAGCAGTATAATTCTCTTCCTCACTGTTACAAGACAAGACTGTTATGTTTGGGACGTTGGAGAAGTTAAATGTCAGACTCATTGTCCCTCCACTGAAAATATGGTTGTGGTTATAGAAGGCCAGGGCTTACACAGTATTCAGGCTTGCATAACAAACTGTTTTCCACAAACAGGCTGCAGGAAAAGTGTCTTTTTGTCAGCTAATCCACGAAGTTAATCCAGGACAGAACAGGGGAGAGAGTTCCTTGAGTGCAATGCAGTCACAAAGATAGGAAATGCTACTTCCCTCAACATAATCTGTGTCCTCAGATTTCAGAACAAATGAAGATAGCTTACAGAGAAAAAAAATCAGCCTCCATGAATGTTTTAGTTTAAAATGAAAGGCTGAAAAAAAAGTATTTTTACTGTTGTTGTTATTATAATGGCAAGACTGAGTGAGTAAAGAGTCTCAAATCCAAGTTCTTTAGAAACATTCATCACAGACATTTCAGGGACAGAAGATTTACATGATCTGTATTGATTTTAAGATTTCTCCAAAATTATAACAAAACCATAAATCGAAAACAAAGTAATTTTTTGAGTCAACATTGTGTACTAGAAGAAACTGCTTGAATACCTTTTATGAAGACACGCTACCAAAAAATACTGGGGGTCTTCCAAGCAGACTTTCAAAAGACCTTTATCTCACAAAAAAAAAACCCAAACCAACAAACATCACCACCATCAAAACCACACAAACAAACAAAACCACACACAATAGAAATATTTTCTCCTCATTCTGTTTCAGCGTAGTATTGTGGAATCTTTTGTATTTGAAAAGTAAAGCACAAAGTTTGGAGGAAGAGATAATTTCATTTACTGGAGCAACTAATTTGTTTACAAGGCTTTTGGGCTGCCATGCCCTATCTAGCCAGAGCCAACTACAGCCATCTCCTAGCAATACGCAGTCACACTTCTGCATTCTGCTCCAGTTCCAGCCCTTCACTTGATGCTTCATTCTACTACAGCTACAAGAATTCTCCTGCCACAGTAAGAAGGATTTCGTTTCTGTTGCTTTTTTAATCCCTTTGAGATGTCCCTGAATTGCATTTGAATCTAATTAAGCCACTGTACAGATAAGAAAGCCACTGAAGTAACAGCTTTATTCCCTTATTTTTCTACATTTTCTGTTCTCCAGAGATTGCATACCATGGCATCAAGAAATCTTCCACTCCTTATACACACACTAGCTCAGCGGAATGCCCAACTACAAATACACAGCAAATACACCAGAAAACCCTCATGATATTATATTCTTCACAGGCAAAATCTGCTCACAGGGAAAAAAAATAAATAAAAGAATCAGACAACTCCATTTAGAAACATCTCCCACTCCATCAACAATTGCTTGTCTTGTTTCAAAATCCACCAAGATACGAAGCTATGTTACACAATAAAGGCTTTCCTGAAGAGGAGTTGATAAAAATCAGAACAGAAACAACCACAACAGAGCCTACACATGTTATAGCAGCATTTATCAGTTGTGACAACAGCCAAATCAAACTGCTATACTGTTGCAAGCCTTCTGTCCTACACATTGCAACTGCACACAAAAGCAAGAACAAATCATCCCTGTGTCTTCTCAGAGCGACCAAACCTCACAGAAAACACCTTGCTCCACCTCACACGTTTTCTCCTTTAACTTCTGAGTACACAACAGCATCCTACAGGAAAGCTGCTATGGGTGCATGGGCAAATTAATCAAATCCCATCTTTGGATCCTCTCTTCTTTATCCTTACCTTTCAGCCGCTGAGTTAAGAAAGACACAGAATGTTCTCTCTTTTACCTTTTCCAAGTATCACTATATGTAAATTCTAGGGAGAGATTTATGATTAGGGCTTATACCAGCAAAACCAAAACCAAACAAAACAAAAAGGCATTTTCTCATGCCCTTCTGTGATCTTTGCAAACATCTGTGTTCTTCCTAAATCCCATCCACATTCCGTCATTCGAACATATTAAATGGGAATTTTTTGGTGAAGCACATCAAACACACTTCAAAATCCATGAAAAAATACAATGGATAAACAGTAAGGCCTCCTGGGATTTCTTCTAGCTGTTAACCCAGAATGCCTACATTTGGTAGCACCTTTGTTCCTTTCAGAGACTTCTGTAAGTGCCTTTTGTAGCTGGTTATGTAACAGCTTTATATTGTGCTGACACACTGGGGGAAAATGCAGTTATCTACCCTAGCCAAGGTTCAGCTGAAGGCAAAATACACCAAGGTTGATCACTTTTACTGTGTGTGTCACTGAAATCCTTTGTGCTTTCACTGTTAGAACAAAACCAGGAGTTTAGTAAAGCTGAGGGATTCGTAAATCTGGTTTCTTCAGCTCTGTCAGGACACTTAACATGCACTTCTGACAGCAGCTACTGCTGCTGCAGTTCTGAGCAGTGGCTCAGAACGAGTTCTTAAAATACACAACAGCCCTTAAAACTACGATCTATCTAAGCTTACTTTTATGGTGAATGACACAGACTGAGCAACTTAAGTGGGCATACAGACCAGTGTACCTGAAACACAGAAAAAGCTGGGTCAATCAGGTCATCCTTTCCAAAACAAAGACTTCTCAGCTCCCAAGTGCCTGCAATCCTACTGACACTTGTCAAGAGCAAAGCTCATTCTCCGCTCAGGCAGAGCCTCTGTGCATCTTGCCAAGCATGAATAAACTGCCTGTTAGGCAAATTATCCAAAGGCTCCCGTTAGTTTCCTTGGAGCATGCAGGAGACTAAGGCACCTCACTAACATCTTTGTGCCCAAGGCTCTAGGACCATTTAAGCTGATATAAATTCAGGGTGCATTCATGTGTCTTCCGGCGTGCTCCTGACCCTCCTTTGTGCCGATACTGGCATTCATCTGACATCCTGGTGAGCCAACTCTGTTTGAAAAATTAGCAGAAAAGTAACGCAGGGACAAAATAATACAGCAACACAGGTAAAACACCCAGCAAGAAAGGTGTTTTGGACAGGTCAGCATCCTAAAGCGAGCTGGAAACCAAAGGAAGATTTAACACAATAGGAACGGCAGCACTAGGACTGCTGTAACATCAATTTACACGGGCCCAGACCAGAACAGGAATGGACTTCCGTATGTTTGACTCCCAGAGGACACACACTCTGGTTTATTCGAGGACAATTAAACTGTTCACTTCCCCTGAAGACTATGCTGGATAAAAACTTCCAGCATCAGTAACAAAGTTGTTCCACAACAAGAAAAATCTACAAATCTGCTCCTAAACTGCACAAACACTGCATTTTAGACATTTATAGCGAATGTTTTTGAGTAAAGCCAGATAACCTGCCCAGCAAATCAGCACCTTTACCGCATTTTCAGGGGGATTGCAGATACTGGCACATGTAAATACATCCATATAGGCAGTGAGAGCAGAGGAGAGCCAGCAGACACAGTGGGGCTTTTCTGGGAGAGCAGTCACTACTATAAACACCCTTCCGTATAAACCACAAGCGTTTATCATCCAAATGCTGCTGACACACAGGTTGGGGGGAAGGGTACAGCATTTCTGTTTGCTTGTTTACACAAAGCTATTCCACAGATTATGCCTGGGAAAAAAAAAAACACACTACAAAATGTAATTACACTCAACGTTAAAATCAAGCACATTAAATCCAAGCCAGAAAGTAGCTGCAGGTGAAAAAAAAATAGGAAAGGAAAAAAAGGAGCATACTTAAGAATATAAAAGCTTCAAGAGTAGCTAGTCCGTAATCCTAAAAATGTTTGTCCCTGCTTTTCACATAGAAGGAAGCATAATAAATGCATCAAGAAACTACTGTTTTATAAGAAAAATAAAGGTCAGTACTCCATGTATTATGGGATTGCATGTGGGGGTAAAGGAATTTGGAAAACAATGCATGCCTAGTCTTCAACAGAATGTTGTTCCTTCAAGCATTTTTATTATGAAGCATTAAAGTAGCAACAAGTAATTTAAATAATAAAGTCTAAATAGTTACTTTCTGGGCATGACCTTTCCAAATTAAGGTTCTGGAGTTATTTCTGAATCTGCTCAATTTCATCCATGCAAGCAATTCTACTAAACTTCATGAGACAATTTATGTATGGGAAGTTAAACACATACTTAAATGCTACAGCTGAAGACATTTTACAGATGTAAAGCTTTCCAATGCAATCTGTAGCTTCATTTCACATACTCTGTCAGACTGATCATACCCAAGAAGTAAGGAGCCCACTTGCTTTGTCTTCTTAAAAGCACATCTGGGTTTTTTGGTTGCTTCTTTGTTTTGATTTGGGTTCTTTCTACTGTGTCAGGGAAAATGTTCCAAACAGGAGAGTGACAAAAGGGAAGGTCTTTATTTCTACTATAAAATACTCCCCATTTCACATGTCTTAATTTTGACAGTACAATTAGGAAAAACCTATTATCAAATGGGGTGGGAGGGGAAACCAGGTTGTAATTAATAGAATAATAATTGCAGAATAGTAAAATACCAGAGACCCTTAGCAGAATTTCATAAGACACTGCATCTTTAAACACACACACATAAGGATTTCTCTAAAAATTATATTTCTTTTAAAAAAATCCCATAGTCTGAGTTTATTAGCTGCACTTTTAGAATGAACAGATACAGACTACACGCAACTGCTACTTCAAAGAATTACTCTGAGTAACAAACTTGAGTGTTGTTTGGTTTATGAGTAGTCAAATAAATTAGAAAACATTCGACTGTTTAAAATATTGTTTATTAACAAGAAACATTCAAAGGATCGTTCTGAAATACCCAGCACAAACACATACCAGTTGACAATCACTTCATTTTCCAATCAGTTTAAACACTGATTTGAGATCTCTGCAGCAACAAAGCTGGTATCATAACGGAGAGTTACGTAACGCAAACCACTCTCTCTTTTGCCCACAAAACGACAGCAGATAACACCACTTCCCTTTCCCCCGAGCAGACAGAACGTATCCCGAGGCTTTAGGAAAAGCAGCCATTCCTGCAGAGCCTCCCGGGTGCCACGGCACTTCCCCGGGGGATACGCGGCACAGTTCAACAAGCGATGGACAAACAGCTTGGGGCAAACGCCGCTGCCCGCCGAGCCCCCTCGGTAGCCTTTGTTCTCCCGGGAGGCGCAGCTGTCGCGCCCCAGCCGGCGGGACACAGGTGGGGACACGGCGGGACCGGCCCTGCCCGGGGGGTCCGGCCGCGGGGCGAGGGCCGGGCCCGGGCACGGCCGCGGGCCCCGTTTGAACCTGCCCGCGCTTTCGGGAAGGAACCGCAGCCGCTCCCAGCGGGCGGGGCGGGCCGGGGCTGCCCCGGCCGGGCGGTGCAGGAGCCCCTCCGCGTTACCCCTCGGGAAAGGGGGATTAACCCTTGGCTCGCCCCGCTGCCCTCACC
>VXAZ01004047.1:266627-307968 GCA_013399875.1 Gymnorhina tibicen | reverse complement strand
GGGCTGCGGCGGCCCGGCCCGGCCCGGCTGTCCCGCAGTGTCGCTGCCCCGGGCCGACCGCCGTGCCGGGACGCCGCTGCCAGCGCCGCGATCTCCCTTCGCAGCCCCCCGCGGGCGGGGAGGGCCCGGCGGGGGAGGTCCGTGCCCCGCCCGAGCCGGGCTTTGTCTCCCAGCAGCCTTCCCCTGCGCGGTGCCCGCCCGGGGGGCAGCGGGTTCGGGGTACGTTCCCCTTACAAAAGACACTCGCGGCGGGGCCGAGCGCTCTGCACGCCCGGGGAGACTCGGGTGCCTGAGCGGAGCTGCAGCTCGCCGGTCCCGCGAGGAGCGGCCGGAGCCGGGCATCGCCCCCGCCGAGGCTCCACGGAAATGGAAGCCGGCGGCGAGATAACGGGCGAGATAATGGGGAATCGGGGCTTGCGCTTCTAGAATGTGTCCCGTTCACGTGTTGTCCGGGGTGTGCGGGGCGTGCCGCCACAGGGGGAGCCGTCCCGCGGCCCCGCTGGGCTCTGTGNGCGCCGGGGCCGAGCCTGGCAGGGCACTGGCCGGCAGTGCCTCGGCGTGACCCGCGTGGCCTCGGACGTGCTGGCCCGGGCACGGGCGGTGGCCGCCGGGGCTCTCAGCGAGGCCGCGCCGGGAGCTGCTGTGGTGCTATTTATAACGTGCAGGCACCTTTTGGACCGTGGCCCTCGGAAGCACGGTGGGCTTTGCCAGCAGTCGCAGAGATGCTGAGCGGACAGTTCAGCGCTTGGGTAGCTGGCAGAGCCTGCAAAAACACTCTGATAAACTTCTATGTACGTCCCGTTTGACAGCATCGAGAGAAGAACCAGCGCGGAGGAGGACATGGGTTGCACTCCCGTGAGGAGCTGTTGTGGGCACCGGGCTGGGTGTGGAAATGCAGCAAACTGGATTTGCTCCTGACAAGGGACCCAGCAGACAGTCATTGGTGGTCTCAGAGACATTTGTGCTCTAAACACGCAGTTCTTACACCTCTTAGCTGGACATACTGATGCAGTGTCTTGCTGATGAGCCAGATGCAAATTGGCCAGGAAGCTTCAAGCAGTGTTCCCACTCGTGCCTTCTCAGCGGAGGGCAGAGGTTGCCATCTCCTCAGAGTCATCAACTTCGTGATTTAGCTGTTTTGAAACAAATGACATGTATAAAGATCCAATCCTAATACATTTCCTAGTTAACTTTAGGAGTAAAGAAAAATGTGTAATATAAATATCTAAAAGATTGACCATACTTTTTGAGGAAGAGATGCACTCTGGGGGGGTCAGTCACTTCTTCTAGGTAGGAGTTAGGTAGGAATACCTTTCTTAAGTCGTGCATAGGCATTTTGGTTGCAGGACATAACAACAGTTCACAAAAGCAAGGGATAAGGTTCTGTACAGCTAAACCTGGAGGGAAAGTTTAAAGACGCTAAGAAATTACCTAATTTGGAGCTGAAATGGGGCCTTAGAGTTATACCTGCACTCGTAAAAAGATTCAATATGCAATAACAAATCTCAATAGTTAAATATCACTGCTCTTTTAACACAGCACCTCTAGCAGGAGAGGATCACCTCACACCTTTCCCAGGGCATTCATAAATGCTGGTTCAAGAGCAAGATGTTTACTTAGGGATTTCCCAATACTGCTAGTGCTCACTTTACAGCCTTGCTCCTTCTGCCATCTAGATCAGTACAGCTAAAGTTTATGAAGCTTATAAAGTTTATAAGAAGTGGCACATCTTAAGTAAGAAATAGGAAGTTCAGTTGAACTTATTTATTTCACAGAATCTCAGACTGGTTTGGGTCAGAAGGGACCTTAAAGATCATCTTGTTCCAAGCCCCCTGCTATGGGCAGGGACACATTCCACTAGACCAAGTTGCTCAGAGCCCCATCCAACCATGCCATGAGCACTTCCAGGAATGTGGCATCCACAGCTTCTCTGGGCAACTTCCCTGAAGTATAGGGCAATCTTATGTTCTTATAGGACAAATGAGGGGGTGGAGCAGACACAGCATTTGTTCACCTAAATTCTAATGAAAAGTAAAACTGCAT
The DNA here is from genome assembly GCA_013399875.1 of Gymnorhina tibicen. Lineage (NCBI taxonomy): Eukaryota > Metazoa > Chordata > Aves > Passeriformes > Artamidae > Gymnorhina > Gymnorhina tibicen. Next base: position 305,925 of record VXAZ01004047.1, on the reverse strand, counting down.
GCTCATCCAGACCACCAGAACCTTAATTCCCTCACTTGCAGCAGAGTAGCCTGGCTCCTCACAGGAGATGCAGGGGCTCACAGAGGACACCAAGGCACAGGTCTCCAGAAGCACCCAGTCATGTACTTACCCCAGGGGAAGAATTGCAAGGCTGCAGCCTCTCCAAGAGCCTGAAAGCACTCAAGGGACAATGTTGCCACACTCACATTGTGCACTTGCCAACAACAAGGTTTGAACATTCACAGTACCTTCTACAGTTCACTCCTCCTTCAGGAAACAGAGAATTCACACTCTGCCTGCAGTCTCTTTATCCAGCGTCACTCCACCCCATGCCAGAACAGGGAAGCAGCCATGACCCCGACCAGGTTTTCCCCTACCAACAGACACTCCCCACTCATTTAGGAGGCTTTGTTTGGTGTACTCAAACCTGTCAGACATAAGGCTCACCGAAGCACCTCCAACAGGACTACCAGAAATGGTATCACCTCTTTGTCGCTGTGCCCGTGGCACAGAGAAAACTGGCTGAGTGCAGGCATTAACAGCAAGGTTCTTCTGTGGGGAGCTTGATTGAGGTTTTAGATCCTTCAGGGAGTGCCAGTCTTCTATTAGTATTATCTTTCTGCTGATTTCATGCAGTCTGAAATACAATCAGGTCTATTCATACTCATGGCATATGAATTCAGAACAGTTTGTTTAAACCCAAAGTGAAACATGCAAAGGCACTTCCACTGGCTTCAAACAACAGTTTTCTTCCATAATCAGCACAGAATATTTGCCTCACACTGATTCCCCATTGATATCCACAGATTTTAGACCTTTTTTGTTTTGGAATAAACCTCAGCCTGAATAAAATGCTGTATAAACAGTAACTCATCTTCACCACGTCCCTACCAGAGCAGATACACATTGTAAGGTCTTCTGTACATATGGCAACACCAAGAGGTTGAACGGCACACCCAGGATAAGCAGTAAACAGGTCCAGGAGCTGGCTGTTCCTCCAGGCCAGCTTCCCACGATGGATGGGGCAGCATCCAGGAGACCCTACACTTCACATCACAGACTGGTCTTCCTGAACTGCTTGGCATTGCCTCGGACTCACAGCTTGTGAATAATATTGCTATGGAATATTCTGTGTAACTGGTGTTTGTTTTTTTTTTAATGGCAATAACTGACTATTTATGGAATAATTTTTTAAAAAGTGGCAACTGTTACATCACAGTACCAATTCAGTGACTATTGCTCATGAGAATGCAAGTTTGTAGAAAGAACAGAATGAGCATCTGAACAAAGAACATGACGTTTTGTGGTAGATTTGAACCAGCTTTACCTGCTGAAGCCCTTTCACAAATCACATCAGCAACAAACTGATCATTTATGTGTCAGTTTGCCACCTCATGAATTTGAATGAAGTAAATGAGAGTTATAGTCAATATGAAGTCACATGAGAGTTGTGTTATTACTGTTACTACTATTCCTAAATCAGCGTAGGATTTTTTCTGCATTGTTTGTCTAAGAATATACAAAATACACTTCCCGTTTAAGCCAAGGATTTTAATGAGGGATTTTCCAGCATTTGAGGAAATGTGTGATTTTTTTCTTTTTTTTACTGGAATTGGAGACTTAATTTGAGTCAAAGCAAAGCTTATCACACAAAATCCTGCCTTCTCATTCGGGAAAAAAAAAAAAGTTAGATTCAGTTTCAACTTCTGCTAATCAAGGAAATGCTTGAACTCGCACGAGCTTGAGCTGCCTCGTGAGGTCTCTAAAATCCAGCCATCGCGGGCTGATGCAGTCGTGCAACTCTGGTCATGATACGGTCCCGTTCCAGACCACTTATTTTCGCATTTCTTCCTCCCTGTTTCCCCCCCAAGCCTCTCGCTCTGCGCGTTTCTGCTCCGGAGCACGGTCCGTGGCGCGGGCAGCGGGGCTGCGGCTCCGCGGAGCTCGGGCGGAAGGGATGAGGGCGAGCCCGGGGCAGCCCCGCTGGCTGCCAGCGCTCCGGAGCCGCCGCCGCGTCCCGCCCCGCGCTCGGCCGGGCAGGTGCGGCGGGGAGCGGATCCGGGCTTGCCCGGCGGCCGGCTCAGGGCCGGGGGAACGGCCTCGCCCCGCGGGAGCCGCGCAGGGGGCTCGGGGCAGAAGGGCAGCCGGCCGGGGATGCGATGGGGAGCAGCGACAGGCAGTGCTGGCCCTCCCTGCCGGCCGGGTGGTGGCGGCTCTCGGGCCAGCCTGTCCCGCACAGGTTGATGCAGGAGACAGAAGCCTCCAGATGTCTGGACGCTGCTGGCGAGCGGGCGAAGGGAGGGAGAGAGCACCTTAGACCGAGTGAGCCGTGCACAGGAGAGTTTCCGTCATCCCCCTGCACATACCTCTCCGGGGTGTTGTTACGCATCGCGGTTATCTAGAAAGGCAGAGAGTCACGAGCACATACTCACTCACCTGACTTTTGAAACACTTTGCTTGGGGCAAGATGTGAGAGAAACGTCTCACCAGCTCATTCCTTCCTGCCGAGTGTCTCTCGCTGGCAAGGGGACCCTGGCGCCTCAGGGCGCAGATCTCCTGGGGCATTTCCCTCGGTCCCGCCGGATTTGCACTGCGACGAGTAAGCGGAGACACGGTCCATCCGCCGCTGGCTTCCAGCACCCCCTGCGAAGCCGGACCTCTGCATTTCTGAAGCGTCACGGAGCAAAGACGTTAAAGACTGTAAAAAACCCAACAACGAGGTGGTCAGACGAAGGTTTTGCTGCTGGCCAGCCGGGAGGATGCTGTTAGAGACCCCGATCCTGCACTGGTTTAGCTTTCTGACCGGGAAGTGACCGCACGCACGTCCGTGGAGGTTTGCGGACTGGGAATAGCACAAGGCACGGCGGATCTCCCCGGCGCCCGTAACCCCAGGCGTTTCAGTGACCCTGTGTTTGCCCCAAAGCAATACCACTTACTCTGTTCCAAGGCACAGAACTGGGCTCTAACCCTCATCAGCCTAACCCATTTGAATCGTGATCCACTTTAATCGATCAAGTAAATCAAATACATTTTGTTAGATAAAAAATTCACCCAAGTTGAGTCATAAATATTAATGATGCCTGATTTGCAACCTCCTTACTTATGTAAAGAAGGCTGGCGTTCCAGTTACTCATTATAATTCAGGTTGTCCAAATACGGGTTTATTTTTGGGACTTTGGTATTTGATGGATTTTCATGGATTTTGGAATGGACTGAATCTGGTCCCCACTCCCCTGCTTTCACCCACCTGAAGCTAAGATGTCTAGAATGAGAAATTATGCTACAGCCCACATAAATATATATCGGCAGTTAAAAAGTCTGTCCCCAGTAAAATAGACTGAGGGGCTCACCGGATTTTGCAAGTTGTGCCATGACTCGGAATCCTAAAAGCTGCCGTCATAATTAACAAAATACCAAGGGAGTTGTTTAAGATAATTTCCAATAATCCTCTTATTTTTACCCCCAATGTTGCCCCCAATCCAGGTCAGAATGCTTAAGGAGTGCTTGAAATGTGGGGGTGGGGGGGGTACAAAAAAAAACCGCTCAGCCACGCCAAGGTCCACCCACTTTCTGAGCGCTGCTCTATAAAAGCGAGCAGTGGAGTGCAGAGCTCGGCAGTGATTACTTCACACACACACACACACACACAAAGGAGGAGTTCTCGCTCCTCAGGAAACCCTGCAAGCTCGGATCGCTACTACAAAAACATTTGTCTCAGTGGATTATCCTCACTGTCAGGTAAGAACTAATTTTTTTCCATCATTGGCAACAACAAGAGATTCAGGGGAGGTGGAAAACAAGTAAAAATCTACTAAATTTGGACTGTTTTGAAGAGTTTGGAGTTATGCTGTGGAGTCTTGCACTGGCTCTTGGCATCAGCTGCAGTTTACAACATAAGACCCAGAACTAGCTGGTTCTGCGTGTAAACTGGGAAGAGGAGCTATCAGAGAATAAACTTCCCGGCAGCAAAACACTTGCCGGAGTTTGGAAACGATGCGTCCGATAGCCAGCTCTCTCTAATCTCATGGGTTTGCTAAATCCTAGTGCAAGCCGCTGGGGGTATTCTGGAAATCCTGCTGGTTTTCAGCCGCCTCTGCAACTAAACTCTCGACAAACGTAAACTTTGGAGGCTCTGTTATTTACTCTGTGATAAGTTGTTGAGCAAATATTAGCTTCTGGTTCATATCAGACACAAAGTCCCCGGTAGCCTGGGGGCTCTGCGAGGGAAGGAGCTCTCTGGAATCACCAGGAATAGAGGACAGTCCTTACTTGACTTTTATTAGCAAGCATGCTTACAGTTCTTCTCTTTTCTCTCCAGCAAGAGCCCATCCAGAATGAAACTAGTTCACGTAGCTCTGCTCTATCTCGGCTCTGTGACCTTCTTCGGGGTGGATGCTGCAAGGGTGGACGTAGCGACAGAGTTCAAAAGAAAGTGAGTATCGGAGCGCACCCTCCTGCCAGCGCCCCGCGCCGCGCGTGGAGCTGCCGAGCCCCCGCGCCTGGCTCCGGCCGCGATCAGAGGCACTGGATTCCCTGCGGGAATTGCAGAGCTCCTTAAAGGCCTCATGCCCTTTCAAGAAACACTGGGGGGAGGAAAAAAAAAATAAAGGAAAAAATCTCGGCGCTGGCAAAGGTTTTCGCCCCTCGAATCTATTTGGTTTGGCTCCCACCCTGCAGACTTGCGATTACAGGCTCTTCTCTTCCCTTGTGCTCCTTTCAGATGGACGAAATGGGCACTAAGCCGAGCCAAGCGGGACGTGAAGCCTGCGGGCGTGCTCCGAGGGCTGGGGGCAGCCGCCGACGTGCTGCCTCTCATACGCACCCAGGACGTGAAGGAAGATTCCCGAGTCTTGCCTCCCAGGTAAATTCCAGCCCTTCCTGGGGCTCGGACACTTGCTCGAAGCAGTGGAAAGTTTCGGGTCCCCTCGTTTGCGGGTGTTTAGGGTTATTCTCACTATAGACCCACCCCCCCCCACCCCGGAGGCAGGTCCTGCCCGGGCTGCACATCGCGCTGAAAGCAGCCTCCCGCCCTCCTTTCCCGGCGCTCTTTAGCTGGCGGGAGATAGTAGAGCCTTTACTACAAAAGTCAGATATAAATAGTAACTTGAGCCTTGGATGCATAGAAAACGTAACAGCCGTAAACCGGCGGGGCCTCTCCTCGCGTGGGCAGCACGCTCTGCTCCGCGCTGCCGCGGAAGGCACAGCCGGGACTGCTGGGGGGCAGCTGCGCACCGTCGGGACGAGCCCGTCTCCAGTTTGGGGGGTTCCTGCCCTCCCCTTTCCGCGCCCCCCGGGTCCCCTCCTCCGCGCCCCCACTGCGCTCTTCTCATGTCCACTCTCTCTCTTCCTGCCTCGCAGCAACCGGGAGGATGCTCACATCCGCGTCAAGCGCTACCGCCAGAGCATTAACAGATTCCCCCACTTCCAACCAAAGGCGTGCCGCCTCGGGACGTGCACGGTGCATTGGCTGGTCGACGAGCTCCACAGGGCGGCCGTCAACGATAGGAACGATGCCGCCCCCTCCAACAAGATCAGCCCCCAGGGCTACGGCCGCCGGCGGCGTTCCCTGCCCGAGCGCCGAAGCCCAGCACGCTCCCCCCGCTCCGGGCGGCGCCCACGGACGCGCCGGGCGCAGCCCCTCGCCCCCGTCCTCGGAGTCTGAGCGCCGCAAGTCTCGGCCGTGGCCGCCTCGACGGATGGACTGAGGCACGGGCGGAGATCCGCCAGGATTCGCGGAGAGCGCCTGCCCGGGCGGGACCCCGGCGCGCCCTCCGCGGGGGAGCTGAGAAGGGCAGCGGACGCTGCGCCCCCCGCCCGCCACGGACTCTGCCCTCCCCGGGCCGGGCATCGCCGGCTCCCGCAGCCGCCGCCGCCCTGGACACGAAGGCGCCGCCGCTGCACCCGGAGGGCCGGGCGGCCCTCGCCGCCCTCCCGCGCCCCGCTGCCCCGAGGAGAGGATGCTCAGGGGGGCACCCGCCGGTGGGCGACGGGCGCCGGCCTCGCCCTCTGCCCCCGAGGGTCGGAGGGTGCGCGTCAGCCGTGGGCAAGGACAGGCCGCCCACATCTGCTCTACCCTCTGCGTTATGTGCACCCGGCAGGGAATCGGACACTCACTAGTCCCTGCGGGGACTGCGATATACTTGAACGTCACAGAGAGGAAAAGTGCAATTGTACGTGGTTTTTGTTAATTATAAGTGCGGTGTGTGTGGATCACGAGATATGCATCGGTATTTAAGGTTGTTCTGTGTCATGTCTTTTTTTTTTTTGGAAAAATATATTTTATTTTTATACGGTTTATATATATATATATATTGCATAAGGGCATTTTAAAACATTGTATCCCCTCTATTTTTCATATCGTGAATGTCAAACGTTAAACTCTTTTTCCATACCTTTTTTTATCTTGCATTCCAGACTGGTGAAAGATATAGAGAATGTATCAGTTGTTCTCCATGGGTAATATGTGAAATAAAATAAACACAATTACATAAAACACTTCAGTTATGTTGTCTTTAGTGGGGGCAGTGGTTAAGATGAATCATTTCTCACTGTGTTCAGTCCTACTCATGCTAACATAGCATGGCAGTCCTGAGCCAGACCAAAACTCTTCCCTTGCAGACTTTGTTAGCAGCCACCTTATCTCATCAAATGGAGTAAACTCCGAGCCAGCAATGCATCCTAAAATTCCAGGGCAGGTCTGTCGAGAAGGCTCTAAGGCTCTTTTCTGCCCACATGTTCAAGCCAGGGCTGAAACGTGTCACAGCTTGGATTGATCGTGCAAGTTTATTTTTTGCCCTAATTAATCAGAGAAACAACTGTACACTTCAACATTGCACAACAAAGTAACAGATTTATTGAGGCAGCACGTTCCAAAAATGGTCATGGCAGCTTCCAAGGTTATTTATGTTGAAGGATTTCCTGGGCCACAGTTCAGGTTAAAGTTAAATGGTGACCGGTTCAGTGAGGGGAGAACATTTTGGATAAAAGCTTAGCATGAGGGATTTTGTTGTTTTGTTCTTTTTTGTTGTTTTGTTTTGTTCTCTCTTTTTTTTTTTTTTAACAAATTCCAAGCACAGACCAGAAAACAAATGTGAAACTGAACCTTATTAATGCACCACGAGCACCATCTATTGGTCTCTACTCCTTGTACTCCAAGAAAACAAGCCTAAAACCTAAACAAGTGTATTTGAATAACTTCTTGGGTGAAACATAGCATTTCCCCTATTTTACCATATCTCTGAACATAGTTAACATATACAGGAGAGGACTGGGGAACAGCAGAGCTAAATGCTTCTACAATAAATAAAGTGGGGACTCTCTTTTTTTTTTTTTTTTAACTTAATACTAAATTTCTCGGAAACATATATTTATGAGAAAAATTGAAAAGAGCTGGCAATTGTACCTTTCCAGGAAACTGCTGAAAAAAGCTTGGGTGGGGATCCAGTATCCAGATTGGCATGTATTCATTATTTTTCTCCCCAAACTTTGAAGTTCTGTTCAGAATTGCCTAATTTTAGTTACTTTCTAAGCATTTTCAACTAAGACTTTTGAAATCCTGAGAGGTGAGTTTTCCACTTGAAACATTATTTTAAAAAAAAGAAAATCAAATATAATGACACTTTGTCAGTTTTAATTACCTGTTTGTTAACAGCTGGAAGAGAATTTACCTGTGTCCTGCTGATGGCCTTTGGATGCAGATCTTGTAAGATGTAAGGGATGACACAAATGCATGGTCTTCAGTACAGAGTATAGCTGCCAGCTGAGAAACAAGCAAGTGGCTGCTCTCAGATAATGGAAAACCTGGAAATTAGAATTGTTGCTGTTACAAGTTTTGTGGTGTTTGCAGTGAGAAATGACAATGCGTAGACGACAGCGTGATCCTACTTAATGTATGCAGCACAACCAAAATAATGTCAACAGAACCATCCAATTTAATAGCTACAACGTTTTCCTTGTAAGTTCCACAGTCAGTATTTTTGCCATCTAAATTTGAGACAGAAGGCTGGATTGGGCTACAGTGTGGTTAAGTATGTACTTGCCAACTAGTTACTTTTGTTTGTATTGGTCCTTTTTCTTCATTTCCTGCCAAAACCCCACATAGAGTACCTTTTCTTCCCTCCTTTGCCTTTCACTGGTGGAAAACACTTCACTCAAAGCAGAAAGACCCTGCCCTGAACCAGACAGGGCTAAAACCAGCCAGCTGGTGCAGGATGGCACAATTCTGACCTGACTGGAGTTTAGGCAGTGCAACTTGTGTTTGGAAGGACCGAGAGCACCACCTGCTGCGCCTGTAAGGAGAAGCAAAACTCTCTGCTTGCAATAAATAGCAACCAAAGAAAAGAAAGATTGTTTTTTTTAGTTCCCTCCATTCCCCCACCAATCTTTGAAACCATGTGTTTTAAAGCACAAACACTGCTGAAGGAGACATGCCAGAAAGTAGTGAGCAGCCCAAAGATGGCACATTCTCTGAATGTAAAGAGCAGACAAGGAAACCCTGGAAATACGAGGACAGTGGATTTTGGCTAACCTAGGCTAGATGAGCTGGAGAATGACAGAGGAGGAGAATGGCAGGCAGGGACTCTTTCCCACTGCACAGCTAACACCATACCCCAGTCTCAGTTCCAGGTTTCAGGGAATGGGTTTATAAGGGGTAGAATATATCAAGACAGCATCCTCCCTTCTCATCCATTTCTGACCCAGCCCCAGGTGTGAGCTGTCCAGGTGAAAGCTCTTCCTCCTGCCCAAGCAGGGGACAATACTGAAAAACCCCGGCTAAGCATCTTTTCACTACTTCCTATAAAGCAAAATGTTGAGCATGAATGCTTAAACAGCAGCTGGAGTTCATCCATGAACTAGATTGAAATCTCTGAGAAGTGTGAGGATTTGGGGTTTCAGGGAGAACAGACTGTGAAACAGCCCATGAAACTGAGCATCCTCCTGTAATTTCAAAAATAACTCTGTACTTAGGTCAAAGCCAGCTTATGCTGTAATGTGACAGATGAGAAGTGGAAGATGTCATCAAATGCTCCAAAATCAGGAGTATCTGTTTACACACCACCTTAGTTAAAATATTTGTTTCTAAGAACAGTCTGGTGTCCCACAGGACAGTATTTCAAAGGCTGCTAAAAACATGACTTGAAGTTCAAACAAGGTTCTAAATTAAAATTGAGTTTTGCAATAGTAAATATGTATTTACCATACGAGCAGGAATTCATCCTTGTCCACCAGTCTGTTCAAGAGCAGATGCCAAAGGAGTGGTCACCATTCTCAGCACAGCCTCCACAGTGAAGTGTCAGAAGAGTTCATGGAATATTCTTTATGAGTGATTATTGTGTTTCGTACTTACCCTAGAGACACCCCATGGCAGACAAAAAAATTCTTCACTATAGGCAATTTTTCATTACCAAAATGGATTCCAGAGGCTATTTTTATTTCAGAAAGATTTTTGGGCTTCATTATTAGTTCTATATGGAATGATGGCAAGGTGCCTAAAATGCTGATATACAAGGACTTTTCCATGAAGCCCTACTGCAGGTCCCCTAACCCGGAAGAGGAAAACAAGTAACTATTTTTCTTTCTCCAGCTGGTACCACAAAATTTTCTTTAAGCAGCCATGTCATGTGAACAACTGCAAAAAGTGTTTGTTCTCCAGTTACATCAGAAAGTGGTCAGAGTTCTTCCACTGTTACCTAGGAACAACTTCTACTGCATCCAAGAAGTGGAGACTTTGGTGTACTTTCAGATGATTATCAAAATCTGCAAAGCATCTCGGTCCGTGCTAAGAAGAACTGCAGTCAGGTGCCAGATATGAACTCTTTCTGCAAGCACAATGACAGAAAGGGGAATACTAATGAATACTTTGGCACATATGAAGCCTTTCCTGGCTCATTGAGTACCCAAAGGACAGCAAGTCATAATTAAAGCCAATAATGGCAACTCCAGACAGCCATCCAAATAGTTTCCTTGTGCCGTCAATTCACCGTTTCATATTATCTCACATCATACTTAAGTAGTGTAGAGCACACAGGCATCAGGAGAAAGAATTCCAGCATGACTGAGTACAACCAATAAGTAAATCCAGTTATGCCTAACTAAAATTTGTTTATTGTGTTCACAAGGGTTTGCTTTTATTATCCAAATATTTTTTAAGGAACAGGGCTTTTTTCACCAAATAATTTGTGTCAGCTTTGAAATTGTTTTAATTTTTAATTCTTAATTCTTAATTCTTTGGAGTGAGGCCATGTATCCTTCATGAGAAGAAGGAGCATAATTTGTTCATGAGGTAAAGAACTTTGCTATGTAAAAGCCTTTTTACTACAAGCTATGTACACTAGTCAAAATGCTTGATAACGTCTCCAAATGAAAACCAAATGGTCCCATTAAGACTAGAATTAATGTTAATGATTTTATAAGACTGGAGTGTTTTGCATGCAACATTCCCAGCAAACACAACAGCAATGAGGAGGCCAAATGAATTTCTTTGACTTTTTTTGATTCTGTGATAACTTCTACAAAACATTCAGCTAGACCTCCTTGAGTCTCTCAACCACTTACAAAATCCTGGGGTTTTCCAAAGTCAGGAAAGATCTGTTCTATCCACAGAAGGCACATGTTTTGTAATAAATTCTGACTCTCAGGATAGGTTTGCAAAAGAAGTATTCTTCCAATAGTTTCTGCAAGTTGTCACTTCTTTGCAGATTACATGCAGTTTTTCCATCAATTATAAAAACGTTTCTATTTTCTTCCTACTTTTCTAACATGGTGTAAAAACAAACAAACAAATGTCTGGCTCTTAATCTCTGATGTCCAGTGGTATTGGCAGAAAGGGGAGAACAAACAAACCGGATCTTATCTGTTAGTTCAGGAGCAAACTAAGCAGTTCATCAAACAAACACTCTTATTGTCCTTTTAGGAGGTGGTTACTGTGACAGGAGTTCCATGAAGCTGAATCACTCAGAGACTGGAAGGCACCGTGTAATTCATCCCACAGCACAGAAGGGTGTGTGGGCTCCTCATTTCCCCTGACATGACCCAGGTCTGGAGTGGCTCTCTGCTGGAAAGCACCAAACTCTCAGAGGCCACCACACTTCCCTGCCTGCCCACGAGGGCTCAGGAGCAGATCTGAGCTGCACGCTGGAAGAGGACAGCTGCACCTTGTAAAATATGTCTGTTCACTTTAGAGATGAGGAAAGAGTGGGGGATTTTAAGTCACTTTTTCTAAGTAATTTTTTCCCGAGGCTGTGCAGCCCTGCATCTCATTCTGCATAAGGAACACATTCATAATCTGGCCCTTTATTGATAAACAACATGAAAAATATGCAACTGGCATATATCATTAGTCTCCTTACTGCCTACAGACATCAGACGTGCTGGTGTGATGAACTGGTGAGCCAGATAGGAATCTCAGCACCAAATCCCAGGCCTGAGACTGATCCCGTCTAATTGAAACAAAACGTCCACTGACTTCAGAAGGAAGAAAATCTAAGCCCCAGCTTTCTTTCAAAAACATGTCTATTTTTATACCAAAAGACTGTATTGTAGATTTTGCTTTATACTTCATTTATTCACAATTTCTGGTTTTGAACAGTGAAGAAACTACTAAAAGATACAAGTAAGGAATGGGATCCCTGTCAAAAAGAAGGAACACAAATCCAGACTCTCCATTCAATCTGAAATGAGCTCAGCAATGTATGCTTATTGCTGCTGCTCTAAGTGGATGTGGTGCTGCTGGCAGTGACAACTTCAACAAACATACATGTGTCAAGTGCGTCACTAAATGTGTTCATGAGCAGGGATGGAATCCCAGAAACTTTCAGTGCTCTTGTCCGAAACCCAGACTTCATTTTTTATTTAATGCAGTAGGACTTTGGAGTGTTTTAAACACTAAGATTTTATATAGTAGCATTTCCTCCCTCCTCTTTCTTCTCTTAATGTTTAAAAAAAAAACAAACTTGCTACCTATTTTGAAGTGTTGGAAAAGGATGTATCTGGACAGCTCAAATGAGAGAGGGATTCCATAGCCCACAGCAGAGACTGGCAGTCAATCAAAGTGCACACACCAGCACTTTGTTATAATATTTGCACAAGGCCATCAGTATCTGTTTAATGAAGGTAATGATATAAAGAGATTTGCACGAAGAAGTGAACCGTACAGAGATGAAGATTATTTACTGAGAAATAATTCGCATCCTCTCACCCCAACCTGATTTAATTAACTCCTGGCAATGGGGGCAAAACAACCCCTTACGTTACAAGTGCATGAGGGCCAATAAACCTGATTTATTGTCTTAACCACACTGCAAGACAGAAACAAATTATACGTTTTTTCCATGGAATGTTGTTAGAGTGTGTGCACAAAGATATTTTCCTCCTTCTGGCTCATCTGTACAACTTTGCTGCCATCTGCTGCCTCCTGAAGACAAACAAACCACTCTAAAATGAGAGCTGGATGCCAGTGGCACGGAGCTGCTGCCAGTGGCGAGGGAGGCCTGGCTTTAAAAGTGTTTTATAGCTGCCTTGGGCTGGTTACTCAATATGCTGAGTAAGGCAGAGACTCAGATTTTTCATTCCTCCTGAGCTTTACTCAGAAAAAGCAGGAACAGCACAATACCTTTACATAGTCTCAGGAGATGGAGAAAGGAACTATTCTGTTCTTTCGTTCTGAGCAAGCTCAGGGGTTACACTTTGCCCAGTGGATGCCTGGATACCTCTATCCTGATACCACTTTTGCCACTCTGGGCTACCAAGAGAACAGTAGCAGCATTTTTTGAGAAAATAATGTTTTCAAGATGTGACATAAAGGGATAAAAGGAGAACATTGGCTCCTGTGTTGCAGGAAGGACCTATTTATTGAAGAGTAAAGAAGGCTGAAGTTAGAAAAGACCAGTAGTGTCTTTTCAGGAGAACTCCCAATCAGAGAGATGTGCACATGCTCTTCATTTCTAGACACAGAGCTCTTTCAAAGGCAGGAATCAGGACAGTGTGCTGAGTCAGACTGACCCATTTCTCTACCTCAGGCATAAACAACACCACTCAATATAGTCAGGTGTGAGCTGTCAGCTTCCACGATCAAAGAACTGAAGTTGTACCTCTAACTGTTACAAACAGAAGGGATCATTTTCAGGAAAAAAAAAAAAGGTGGATTGAAATCACAGTTGTATTTAGTCTACATTGTTGTGTAACTTATACACACTTAATATAACACAAGTACTCTTATTTTAATAAATGATGCATTGCAAAATGTTTTCATTATAACATAATCCAAAACCACTTACACAACAAGGAAGTATCATATCTGGTATGAAAGGCTGCTTCAAATTCTACCTGAGGAAGCTAGAGACAGTAGAAATGACTTTTAAAAAATTGTAAAGATCTCTTGGCTTATATGAAGGATTTTAAAATTTTATTTTTAATCCTGCTGAGTAACTCAATCAGGCATTGAAAAATGAACCTTCCATCAATATATTTCTTTTCATCTCTATGACTATAGAGTTTGTTCAAAAATTATATTCTGTATGATGCTGACATACAAGATTCAACACTTTATTCATAGTGGGTTTAAAATAAGTAGTCGAAATGGTTTGGAATCAGTGCTGGTTACATTTGCTCTCTCTTGGATACACAGTGATTCACAGTTGGGGCACACCACGGACCTTCAGCCACGACATTATTTCATAGACTTCATACAGATCATGGAAGCACAGAAACACAGACAGCTAAACAAACACACCTGCCCAGGTTTGAGAAACAGGTCTGCTGTCACCTACAGGGCACCTACAGGAATAACCACGCAACCCACACATGTGTCAGCCCTCTTCCATTACAGGCTGGAGATCACTGCAGGAGGCCTCCGAGTGAACAAGCCCACTGAGAACCTAAAGAGCAGCACCGAGCAGCCAGGGCACCCTTCCTTCAGTCCTGAAGCAAAGGCATGTGCAAAACCCAGACTGAAGACTCCTTCTACTGCACAAATAGTTGCTAGGGGATGCCAGATCTCAGTCCAATTAATATTTTGAAATAGTAGCTTTTATATAGAAGTATGTCTGGAAAGGGTTTCAAAATACTATTTCAAGTTCTGTTCTAGATTGAGTTTTGTTTTCCAGTTAGGATTCCATTTTGCTTTCTGATTAAAACCACAGCACTCTGAAGCCACCAGTTGCTAAATTAGACTGGATTTTAACTCTGACAGCTCTCATGTATTCAAGGTAAATGGGACTGGAGAGAAAAAAAAATCTATGATGGAGAAAGGGACCTGAGTTGTGTTGTAGGCCACATCAGAGATGCTGAGGGAGAAAAGTGACCTTCCAGCTCAGTGTCCAGCAGCAGCAAGAAGTCAGTATGTTGGACATCATCAGGAAGGGTACTGAGAATCATTAAGGCGATTGATAAGGTGAATGTGAAGTGTCACTCATCAAATCCTGCAATATTACAACGGGGGGCAGGCAATCACTGAAACTAGCAGGGGAATGGTATCATAGATAACACTATCAAAGCAAATACTACAGACGGTAGGCAGAGGTGTGCTCCTTAATCCAGTGATGCTGGAAGAGTATGAGGAGAACAGACCACAGGAAGTGGCCAGGTTCACACAATGTCCCTAAACAGTATCTCCTTTCACTGCAGGAGACTGGCCCAGCACATTGGCCCCGACAGGCTGCTGCTCCAACCCAGCCAGGCACTTCTGTGTTATTTGGAGTAAAGCTCCTGTGTTGAGCATCCCCTCCATGCAGGAAAAGCCACTCTGTTGTGCTATACTGGGAATGTGAATGGTGCCTGTGCTGTAGCAGATGGCTGGGAAACTGGCTAATGAGGGGGTATAGGGTTAGAAACACACATTCACACCATAACAGATACCAACACAGCTGTTCAATCTGTGTGTCCACACACCCTCCAGCAGCAGCTTGAAACTCTCTAGGGACTTAAAGGTTAGAAGAAAGTTACCTCTTCTCTGTGAGGCCTTGCAGTGTAGATAACAAAAGAGACTCTCAAAATCTCTGGAGGCAGAACAACTTGCATTGAAGAGTCAGGAATTGTTACTACTGTCACAAGTACTTGGCAGGATTATGGAAACAACTGTTTAACTACTTCAAAAGTGCTGCAGAGTAAAATAAAACATATTAATAGCAACTGTTTTAACCATGTTCTGCTTTCTCTTAATTGCTGCTTGTTTATGAACAGTGTTTCAGTGCTTCTTGTCAACCACTGTAGCAAGAGAGAAACCACTTCTTTTGGCTTCAGTTGAGAATAGAAGAGGTCTGTGATGTGCTCTTTAGCTGAACTGAATGATTCAACAAAAGAAAAAGTGCTCAGGTAAGAAGCTTCTTCTTTGCTTTCATGTGTCTTGCATATTTTTGAAGGCACAAGTTTTTGCTGATTAAGGTTTTTACTTTTACCCTGCTTTCTCACCAGCCTCTCTGCTGATGAAGGATGAATAGGGAAAGTGTTGACCTTTCTCTCTATGTTCCAGTTAATAAATACAAATAACACTTTCTTGTATCTGTGCCCAGTTTGGATAAAACACAGTCTGATAGATACTGTATCCCAGATGTTACATCTGATAATTAGGCAGCTTTAAAATGTAACATAGCTGAATGTTATTAAAAACACTAAAATAAAATTAAACCTTCATCCCTGACATATTTTTTTTTCTGCAGGAAAACACAGGTTTTGCCTTGAAAAGGTCAGAGTAAAGAAGAAGCATGATGGCATAGAGGAAGGTAACTTTGAATTCTGGCTTGTCTGTATTAAATACTTTGCAATAAACTGCTCATTAGTTGCCTGTCATAGGCAAAACAGCCAGTTGGTGAGCTCTGCTGCTTTTGAGTATTCTAACACACTTCTAACATGATCCAGAAAATCCAGGCAAGGGGTAATATATGTGGTTACATGACTTGTTATCTTAAATGGTTTCATATGTGGTATTTGCTCCAGTTATTTGACATGACTCAAGTTGACCTCATTGTTTGTATGCTTGAAAGGGAACAATTATGCAACTACTAAATGGTATGGAAGACAGCAGTGCCATATGAGACAGGAAAGAAAATAGGAATGTGATGTCTACTAAGCTGTCAAAACGTCTGACACTAATATAATAAGTTTATTTTCTTTGTATGGCCCTATACTACAGAGTAATGAAAAAGCTAACATTCATGCTGTAAATCTGGATTAACCATGACAACTTGTAGCTCTTATTGTCATTTGGAACCCACGATTTTTGTGTTCTCTGTATATTTTCAGACAAGTTTCACATCTGCCAGAATAACAAAAAATAAAATTACTAGCGGAGACAACAGTGGCACTAAAAATAGCATTTTATGACAATGCTGTCAAATGATAACATACATAAAATGATGCATATGTATCTTTAGTTACAAAATCTTTGTATATACTTAATGTGAGTTTGGCAACATCTTACGGAGGATGTTGAAGCAAGTACATCTTTAGTTTTATCAGTGGTTTATAAAAAACACTGATGAAATAACATAGCATTAGTTAAAACTGGACAAGATGCAAACACTGTAACTTTCTTGTTAGCACTGACCTACTTCTTGCAAAGCATTTGTATTAACAAGTTAGAAAATGAAGGATGGAAGGAAAATTCACTGGTATCTATTTAATCTGATTTTCAAGTTCTTTATTTCAGTTTTCCTGGCAGCTATTTCACGTTTTTGTAAGGGAAAGCATGCAACATCTTATGAAAGTGTAAGGCACCCTCTGAAAACTATTCTGCTCGATTTCAAACCACCTTGAAGCCTTTACAGAGGTTATAGAACAAGGACATCCTATTGTTCTGCAGCCTCTGGCTCCAGTCTCCTCTTACCCAACATCAGTAGCCAGTGAGTGACTGGCTGGCCAGCACCCAGCTGAACCAGCACAGCTGGCAGCATGCTGGGGCTCCAAGGTGAGCACTTCCTGCTGACTCCATAACGAACCAGCTTAACAAGGATTGCCACAGACTGCTGAAGGTACCTCCAGACGGTGTTAAACCATGCCATAATTAAACAGTTCATTGGGCATTTGGTACTGATCCCAGTGTCCTGACTAAAGCCCACGCCTGAGCAATTTCATGTTGTATTCCCCAGTTCTTCCTTCTCTTTCTGTGTTTTCTCTTCCCTGTTCTACAGGTCTCTGGGGATGGTATGCATGCTCAAGAAAGTGCTCCAGTGAAGAACTGCAGAAAGGAAACTTCAGAAAACATAGTAAACCTCTTTGGCTTTCACACAGTCTTGGCCATCAATATGTGCTGGATTGCTACACAGCATAATAAGCTTTCCTTGTCCTAGTGGTAGAATCACTGATGCACATTGTGAAGACAAGAGCCTAGAGAAAATGTGTGCTGGTTTGGGGCTGACTGAGGTAATTTTCTGCACAGTGGCTGGAATGGGGCTGTGTCTTGGATTTATGCTGAACATGAAGTCAATAATAGAGAGATATTTTTGTTACTGCTGAGCAGGGTTTGCACAGAGCCAAGGCCTTTTCTGCTCTTCGTACGGCCACGCTGGTGAGGGAGCTGCGGGTGCACAAGAAGTTGGCAGGGGACACAGCCCGGGACAGCTGACCCCAACTGACCAAAGGATATTCCATGTTGTATGGCATCATGCTCAGTATATAAAGTGGGGAAAGAAGAAGGAAAGGGGGAGACATTTGGAGTGACAGCGTTTGCCTCCCCAAGTCACTGTTACTGTGAGGGGGCCCTGCTCTCCTGGAGATGGCTGAATACCTGCCTGCCCACGGGAAGCAGTTGATTCATTCCTTGTTTTGCTTTGCTTGTGTGCACGGCTTTTGCTTTCCCTATTAAACTGTCTTTATTTCAACCCCATGGGTTTTCCAGCTTTTCCCCTTCTGATTCTCTGCCTGATCCCATGGGAGAGTGAGTGAGTGGCTGCTTAGATCTTGGTGGCTGGCTGGGGTGAAACCACAACAATATGACAAAGTGTTCTTTTGGAACACGGAGGCCACCGCTGCCAGGTCTGAGGGAGGCAGACATTGGTGCCTGAGGTTTTATTAAAGTTTTCCCCAGATGATCTTGCCTCCAGATACTGGTTTCTTTCAATATGTGAGTAGGAAGATCAGTTTTAATTAGCATGACTTTAAAGCTGACCGAAGCAAATAGCAATTACTGTCAGTCGACAGGGTGATTACAGCTACCTCAGACACATTGCAAAAGAGGAGTGGTTGCTTTATTTATGTGTTAGAAGTGGATGGCAAAGGAAAGCAAACATCCTGATTTAGCTCACAGCCTTGGAATCAAGAGGAGGAGAAAAATATTTTTGCTTACCATGACACATTTAGTGTTTTGTTCTGGATTTCCTGGGACTTCTCTCAAATATTTTGTGCCACAGAAACAAGAGATAAAAGTAAATATATCAGAGCCCTCAGAGCAGAGGGCTTTTGTCTCATTTGTAGCACTCATTAGCCCAGGTGTTCCTTCCTAAGTTCACTGCTATGGCATTCCTTGTAGGTTTCAGAATGATTATCCCAAGCAGAATGCTTGGTTTCTCTGCATGTGTCTAGGTCATTCTGACCTACCCCCATTCCTGTAACATTGTCAGACAACTGGCTCACTGCCAGCATGCTCAACAAATTTAAAATGCCATTAGAAAGATTATGGTCTGTGTTCAGTACAGATTTTCTGCAACTCCAACTGTTGTGAAAATGCCCGGAATATTTAAATATTGCTTGTCCTGGGCAGAGATAGAGCAGGATTTTCGGTTTTGTTGACTTCTGTCTGAAAAGGTCCTCCAATCTTTGAGTTATTTTTATCCATGTCTAACTTGGAAGAGTTTTGAAACATCATTTAGCTAAAAAGGGAAGCTGACATAAAAGTGAGTGCCAACTTTCCAAATGCTAAATTACAATTACTTTCCTGCCTCACTGCCACCTATGAAGAATGTGGCTACACAGATAACCTAGGGATTGAGATACTAATCTTCAACACAGCTGCACTTGATGAAATATTTCAGAAACTACAGAATCAGAAAGACGAGCTGGTATGGTGGCCCAGTCTGTGAGCTTGTGGGGACATCTCTGTCCCCAGATTGTTACTGGTTTTAGCAAAACCTTACTCTTATGGGGCTTGGTGACATTGTTTCTTGTTTCTCGTACTCCTGTGTTGTGTACACTTCACGGAACAACAATACAGGTTTCTTGTGCAATAAAAGCTGTCCAGAAAAATAAATTCAAGTATAGAGCACACACTATGGACAACAACGCCTAATCCAGAAGATCTAAGTAGTGGGGAAATGACATACCTGACTAAGGACACCTTTCATTGATAACAAGAATTAAATAAATATATCTAAGAAGTGATAAAATATATGGAATCCCAGAATACCACAATATCTAGTATCAGACATATTTAGGTGTGGACTTCTCTGTAAGTTTGTGGAATGTTTAGCTGGAGGCATAAAAGTCCATTTTCATTTGTTTACTATCTAAGAATAGCATCTGTGCCCCTAAATGCATTTCCAAAGTACATAGTTGCTCTGCACTGACCTTTGAAAATTCCAAATGAAATCTGCATGTGTATGGCAGTGTAAAGATGTTACTGTTTTACTTTGGAAAAAGCTGGTTGGAAATTTAGGAAAATGCAAAATGCATCAAGTTTGAATCTATTGTGTTAAGCTTTCAGGACTATCTGTTTTTATTGTTTGGTTAGTTCCCCTCTATATACAATTCTTTAGAAAGTTGTATATATGCATGATTAAATAGATTAGGTAGTGCATGCAGACATGATCTTGCTTGGGCAGAAGACTTTAAAATTCAAAATGTCTTGAAACACAAAGTGGTAAGAGAGTTCATAAAGACTGTTTTATATTACAGTAGAGAGTATTATATTTAAAAGTTATAGGCTTGTGGTTTACATTGCTGAACTCAACACAAGTAACAAAATCAAGCTCAGTTTATCTCCCCCAGTGTGCAGTTCTTCCTCAGAAAAGTGCCTTCTTCTGCCCCACATTTCTCTTTATCATATGCCATTGGATAGACCTCTTGCCTGTCTTTTTGGTTACTACAAGGCACTGAAAAGAACACAGAGAATAAAGAGAAAGACATTCTGGTCTCACAGCAATATCAAGGCATACTTAAACGTGGATCAGCTGTGTCAAGGAAGATGCATACACTTTACCTTGAGAGCTGTAATCTCTGCTCCCCTTGTCACTGACCACTGGGAAAAGCCCATGGCTGGTCCTCCTTCTTCAGGCAGCATCACGGTTTGTCTCATTGCATTTTGCCAGGATGGACATTTTTATTGAAGCACTAAACAGAAATGTCTATTGCCTGCAAGCACCTTTCAGTGACACGTTTTCGAACACTTAGGCAAAAAAGCATCAGGGAAGATGTGTGTTTTCAGGGGCTGCCAGGCAGGACAAACCACATGTTTCCTGTGGCTCTAGTGACATGCTTATGTTCTGCTTCTGAAAGCTCTGCAGGAAACAAGGAGACAGAAGCCAGTTTCTCCTGGCAGAGAGCAGTTAACCTTTGGAATCCTGACTTGTACATTACAGCAGACGCTTTGTCTAATAGGGCACTTTGAGGGAATCTCTGTGAACACACAGTGCAGTTGGTTACCTGTCTTTAACACCAACACTGACAGACTCTTCTTGGCCTTGTCCTGGATGTCCCCTCGGGGCTCCTGAAGCAGCAGCTGAGCTCTTTCTGACCTTACTCTAGGACAGAGTTCCAGATATGTAGCCTTCCCCACGTTGGTGTTTCTGGCAAGGAAATTGTTACTCTTGCAAGAGTGGAAATGGGAAAACCTGCATTTCTCCAAAATCTGTATACCCAGGAGTCAGGAGGATTCTTCTAACAGACTGCCAGCTGGACCAAGATTAATGAAGTTCCAAGGCTTGAACAGTGGTCTGCTCTGGCTATTCTTGATGTAAAAAGATACTTTTACTCTCCTCCCCTCCAGTTCAGTCCTCCCACTCTTTAATTTTTTGGTTCCCTTTCTTGGACTTCTGCAGATTAAAATCAGAAAACAAACAGCACCCCTTCCCTCACTTCAGAAGCACGCTTTTTCCTGCTTTTCTTGGCTGATTGCTTCTTTCATACTCTGTTGGTATCCTTGAGATATCTCCCAAGGCAGGCTCTGCAGAAGGCCCAGCACCAAGCAGCGTGGCTGTCTAGTGCCTACCAACACTGACATGACCTTGAGTGGCTTTATTTTATAATTGCTGTCTCTTAGATAGTATGGGAACTGGAACCAATCTCCAAGTCTTCTAACCACACCACAATCTCCTGAAAGGACCAGACGCTTTCACTGGCCTCAGTCTCCTTTCTGAAGGTTCCAGTGTACAGAGCCCATGTTCCTTGTTTTCCATTCATGCAGTTACAGGAAATCCCAGAGAGCAGAACAGGAGCTTTCATTGCTTTACAAAACTGGTAACACCTTGACAGCTAATTTGGTTTAGGGCAAAAATAACTAAAAAAACCCCAAAGAAACACCCCCTTCACCTATTTCACCACTGTGCTAGAGATCTGTGACTTGTATTCTCAAATTCTTTCTAGGAGTCTGAAATCAGAGACCACTTGCCACAAACATCTTCTGAGTAACATCAATGAGAGGCCACAGTGTTCTAAGGTAGTTGATCTCCTTCTGTAACTGATTAGATTCACAGTTAGTTATTTTCTGGATTATACCAGAGATTTAGAGACCTTAGCACTATTTCAAACCCTGGCAACAAGATGCTTGAAATCATGTAGTTCATAAGTATTAGAGAAGCATGTTCTGTTAGCTTCTCCAACTTTTGACCAACAGCTGAATAGTTTGGCAAATGCCATTCAGTCCTTCAAACATAGAGGAAAAACACTGAATTTGGACAAGAATGCACTTCCATTTCTTGGCCTTATCACAATCCTTACAGGTATAAAAATGCATCCAACCAAAATAAAATCCATCACAACATTTCCAAAAAATCTATCAGATAGTGCAGGAGTTTGACCTTGTCTGGCAGCCAGGTGCCCATCAAGTTGTTCTATTGCTCATCTCCTCATCATGACAGAGGAGGAGAAAGTAAGACAGTTCCACAAGTAAGAACTTGTGGATCAAGGTAAAGGCAACTTAATAAAGCAAAACCAAAGGCTGTGTGCAAAGGAAAATCAAAATATTTATTTTCTACTTCCCAACAGCAGGCCATGCCCAGCCACTTCTTGGAAAGCAGGGATTCATTACATGTAGCAGTTGGCAGATTTAACTGATGGTGCCCTTCAGATGCCTGTCTCTATGATTGTCCTTTGCTCTTTCCCACAACAGGGAAATGGAATAAACCATCTATCCAACCATCCCTGCAAGCGTTCAAGGCCAGGCTGGGTGGAGCTCTGAGCAACCTGATCTAGTGAAAAGTGTCCCTGCCCGTAGTGATCCAGATGATCCTTCAGGTACCTTCTCAACTTAAGTCATTATATGATTCTGTGGTTTCTAAGCTGTTCCACTACAGAAGCACTGATTCTGTGTTATAGAGTGCGGGGATTTGGGACCAGTTTTTCATGCAGTTCAACTGTCCCTACAGGAGATGTGAAAATCTTTGGAAGAAGCAAGTCACAGGTATTGGGAAGGCCTCTCCTTGCAAGCTGAATCCCACTATGTCACTATTGGGTGTTATCAGCTGTCTTAGGTTCCATGCAAGAAATTAACAACTTCTTGTTTATAAATCTGAACAGAGAACTTAATTCCTCCAAAGACTTGGGACATGAATAATACTTTTCTATGACAGACCAATGATGACAGTCATTCTTAGGCTATTTACAACACACACTGGCATTTCAAAACCAGTGGAAAAATGAACTCATGCTGTTCAATTGCTAATTAAAAGTGAAATACATTACCAGCTCATTCTCATCCAGAACACAAGAGATATACAACTGGACTATTGCAATTCGGCTTGCATCAGAAGGGCCATGATAGCAGACCTTAAAGGACAGCTAATTAATTGACAGACAAACCACCAAGACATCAAAGAAATGTTTGTTCTTAACAGCTTTTTCATGATTAATAGTCAGGCTGTAAATTAGAACCCACATCTCTCACTGCCCATCCTCAAGTCCTAAGCAAGAGAGTTATCTTACTGCTCATTTATATAATAAACAAGGTTCTGGATCAAATGCTAATCCAAATTTAGAATCACATATCTTATTTGGAAATATGAAGAGAACTGGGGGTCTGACTGATGCCACATGCATATTGGGAAGAATCTAACATATTGCAAAGTTAGAGAATTTTGACTAATTTATATTTTAAATTTTGATTTAAACTGCAAAGTTCATAGAATATTTGGACCAGGGTAACGGAATATTGGAAGGAAGACCCTCCCTTTCTCAAGGAGGATTGGGTAAGAAAGCACCTAAGGAAACTTGACATCCACAGATCCATGGGCCCTGATGGGATGCATCCACAAGTGCTGAGAGCTGGCAGACCTCATAGCGAGGCCACCAATGATCATCTTTGAAAGGTGCCAGTGATCAGGAGAGGTGTCTGAGGACTGGAAGAAATCTAACCCCAGTCTTCAAAAAGGGCAAGAAGGAGGATCCAGGGAACTACCAGCCAGTCATCCTCACCTCAGCCCCCGGAAAGAAGACAAAGTGCCTCATTCTGGAGCCCATCTCTATCCAGAGGGAAGACAAGAAGGTGGAATCAGGTAGATTCACTACGGGTAAATCATGCTTGACCAACCTGATTGCCTTTTATGATGAAATAACTGCCTGGAGGGATGAGGGCAGAGCAGTGGATTTTGTCTACCTTGACTTCAGCAAGGCTTTTGACACTGTCTCTCAAAACATCCTCATAGGCAAACTCAGGAAGTGGAGACTGGATGAGTGGACATGAGCTGGATTGAGAACTGGTGTGTTCTCCGCAAGTTATGGAAGAACAGTTTTAAAGTATTTCATTAAATAATTTTTTTACCAGTAAAGAAACTGGGACAATTCTAAATGCTTTCAAAAGCTAAGCATCTAAAATGTTTTCTCATAGGAACCACTTAATTTATATCTAATATTCAGAAATTCATCATTATTTCCTCAGTAAAACATGTCATTCCCAATAATTCCATATTAATTAAATGTAGAATTAATTTTAATAATAATAAAGCACATACTTGGAAGTAAATTGTAATTACATTGTGTTCTCCAGCATTTTGTTGAAGGTGGACTATTTTACAAGCTTTTGTTTTTCATAGGCTATTTTAACTCATTTTTCCTGACAACTGGGGCACACCTATAAATTACTGTCACTGTTTGTAGCAGCAGATAAGCACCAGATATCTCCAGCCTCTAGATCTTTTTTTTGGTTCACCCACATCTCTGAATTCCTGTTGGTATCAAGTTAGGAATGCCTCCCTTTAAGTGATATTACATTCTGGGTGATCTTTCCTGCTCTCCTGGCAGCCTTGTCATCCCCTGCAGCTCATTCCCTTTCCCTCTGTTCCAGAATCACTATCCAGGTCAATCCTTTTTTTGCTGAATGAAGCTTGCAAGCTCCCTGCACCACACTGTGACAACTAAATCCACTTAGGATTTAGTCATGAGCCAGATACATCCCACATCACGCAGCTCCATTATTGCTTCATGCATCAGACATGTCCCTCTTGAACTGAAAGAGCAGGAGACTTAATTGAGTCAATTTTAACTTGGAGTTTTCTCTCTAATCTAATTTCAAAAGGTTGTATTAAAAAAAAAGATATGACTGGTGTTATGTAATGCTGCAAGTTTGTTTCCCTCCCCTAAATAGCCTTTTAATTTCATTGGAATTAATTGCATAAAGCAAACTGGATTTAGCTCATGTTCCTCATGTTCTTTCTGTGGATTTTTAGCTTTAGATTAGATATGTTGTGATTTTTTTCCAGTGAGTATGAATATGAAAGATGACAAGTATGTGTTACTGAAGATACTTCAGCAATATCAGCGAGATGGGAGGTAAGTGTTGACTTGAACAGGAAGAACTTATTGTGAGCTGGCAGGCTGAAGAATTTTTTCCCAGAGGATGGAGCAGAGCTCTGTTCCTGGGATTTCTAAAAGTAATTTCAGTGCAGGAGCATGAGATTGAATGGGTCTCAGTAGTTAGGAGAACACATGAAATGCTTTCTGGAGCAAAGTTCTAACATATTCTGTTATTTATATCAAATGCTATTTGCTGCCTTAGTGTCACGCTAATAATTTCATTTAATGGCAAATAAAATGATCTGTGCTGCTTTGCTTGTTTTGCCATAGTTCTGTAATTTATCTGTTTGCTAAAATCGTGTTGTGTTCAGCTTTCAGTGAGATATGAACTCACCCTCCCATGATGTGGTTTGTGTTACAAAGAAAATTAATTTTTGGGGAACAAGATGACCCTGCCTATTCTGTTTTTACAGGCCTACTCTATTTTTATTTTTCATTACTTGTTTTTGGTGTTTGGGTTTTTTGGGGGTTTTTTTGTAATGTGTTCTCATCTACAAATAGATTCTTAACTAGATTTGGACCTACATTCAGCATTCATGGACCTTATTCCCTTTACGTTTTCTGTTGAGATCGATATTCTGATGTGACTTGTGGAGCTACAGGGGTATGAAAGCAGTTTGAGAGAGGTGTCTCACAGGAGCTGAAGGAAGGAAAAAGCCCAAATCTCCTCAAAACCCTCATCAAAAAGAGCTAAGCCCCAGCCTCTGGTCCTGCTGTTCTTCATTTTTTGTATTTTATTCCTTCCGAAAGGAATTTGTGGCCCCTTGGCAAAAGGGAAGCAGACGGATTCAGAGATGACCTCTGCCTCAGAAAGTGATGATTACTGGAATTTGGGAAGATATGCAGAGAAAGGGTGACTCAACACCTGCCTTGTCCTTGTGCACTTTACGCAAGCACCCATTAGTTTTCCTTTAGTCACTGTGACTTTATAATAATGTTGTTCAATGCTTATGAGATCTGCTCACCAGTTTTTATGCTAGAACACTTTGATATTAATCTAAACCCAGAGTATAAATCCATAAACAAAGTAAAATTCACAATCACTTTCCTTTGCAGAAGTGTTCACTGGAGAACAGAAACCAATGTGAAGCCCTTAGGCAGGACCTTCCCAAAGAGATTTTGCAGGACAAAAGCAGAAAAAAACCCAAACCCAAGCATATAGAACAGTTAAAACCTTGCAAATACAACACATGGATTCCACAGATCTTGGGAACATAATTTTGTGCAGGATCCCTGTACCTGTGCACAGCACAGGGCCCTATGACCTGATTTTTGGAAGCCTGTATCTGAGGCGTGTGACTTCCTCAGCAAATAACAATTGAGCTGCTATTTTTAAGAAAGATTTTCCCTATCCTAAGGATGCCTCAGGAGAATCTCAGCACTGGGCTCATCAGCGTTTTTGCAGGGATGCTGGAGGCTGCACTGCTCTCCTGCAGAACTGGGGTGATTAGTGGAAGGAATCACTGCTTCTGTTGGGCAAAAGAGACATCAGATATCTAAGTCTTGTGTTCTGCCCCCTCTGAGACCATCTTTTTCCTTCACCACTCCTTCCAAATCATTATTTTTCTCTTCAAGGACTGAATCATGGCGCCCTGCCTGTGTCCTTGTTAAGATCTCAGCTAGAAAAATGCTTTTGCTTAAGAAAATAACATCATGGGAAAGGCCATGGCAACACAAACACTTGTTTTGCCAGAACACATTTATACTGGATGGGTGGATAGTTCAGATGGCCATGAACACTTAATAAAGATCATTTTTCTAGTAATTCCCCAAGGCACTTCCTTCAAAAAAACTATTATAGAGAGACAGGCATTTCAGTGGAAGTTGCCAGACTTAAAACAAATATGATTATCTTATTTTCATAATTTTCCCTGTCACCTCAGCAATCTAGGGAGGGCAACTTTTAGTCTAAATAAATTGGGTTGTATTATGCCTTTTCAAATCTTCAGTCTTTCCTAAGTTTTATTTTTGCATCCAAAATCCTAATAACAGCCTGTAAGACATTTACATTCCTGCATTCTTGCATTCTTGCCTCTATTTTGTTGGGTACACAGTATTCCTTTTTTTTTTTTTTGTTCTTTCCCCCGCCCCCCCTCTCCCTTTGGTAATATGACCATTCTGCATTTTTCCAGATTTGGAAAAACAGGAATGTTTTCAGCCTTCAAGTTAGTGTTTAAAGAACAAGAAGAAAAAAGGCACCTCTGGCCTTCAGGCACAAATTTAGAACATTAAACTACATGCAGAAAGAAGCAATATGAAATCTAGGATGAGGAAGTCAAAACTGTCTAAGAAATTTCACAGATTGAGAGAATTTAAGGGCAGGATGAAACAACAGCTCTCTGAGTTTAACTCCTATTTGTGAAGGCAATTACATTTTACCCATTTATTACTATGCTGAGATCCACAGCATTGTTCAGCTGAAGCATTGCTTCCAGAAAAGTACACTGCTTTGAAGTGAGAACATCAAGAGGTAGGAAATCAGCACCTTCCTTGGCACCTATTAATCACACACACTGTTAAAATAGCACACAAGCTTCTCATTTGAATTTGCTGCTTTCCCCCTACTGCCCTCGCTTCTCATTTTTCCCTCTTTCCACAATATTAGAGGGCCCTTATGTTGTGATAACTTCACACAAAGGAATTATTTGTGATGGAATCTACACACCCTTGGCGCACAGATCCGTCCAAACTGCACCAAGGTGTGCCCCCTAAACTGCTGTGATGGATTTCATGCCACTTGTAGCACTGTACTGCTCTTCATTTGAATAAGCCAAGAAATACCATGTGTGTTTTCCTGACATATCCGAAGTCACTTGTTACAAGTAGATACCACATTGCCTGGAGTTATCTACAACCCTGCTCTGAAAGCTCCAGGGAGAGGGTCTCCTGTCCAGTCCACTTCCTCAGGTCTCACTTCCTGCAGCTAATTCAGACTTCCTGTCCCATGTTTCCAGTTTTTTGAAGTTTTGTTCGCCTGAAGAAACATTTGGAGTAAAACATTCATCTAACTTCCTTGTCTAATTGCTTGGTCAATCTAATATTT
The DNA here is from genome assembly GCA_013399875.1 of Gymnorhina tibicen. Taxonomy (NCBI): domain Eukaryota; kingdom Metazoa; phylum Chordata; class Aves; order Passeriformes; family Artamidae; genus Gymnorhina; species Gymnorhina tibicen. The sequence continues at coordinate 277,952 of VXAZ01004047.1, read as the reverse complement.
GAAACAAAGGACTCCCTTTCATTCCTAATCTCAGACAGAAAGGTTTTCCTACCAGATGTGGATACACATTCATGCACAGGTATTAAAAACACACCTGAACATTAAAAAAAGGGCAAAAAAAATCCATTACATAGATAACATTCCCTTGAATATCACAACTATGATTATAATTTTTTTGATCAAGGTAACATTTTATCAACTCCTGAAGTATGAAAATAAAAGCAGCAGTACTTCTTTAGCTCCTGATCCTGCGAGGATTGAAGATAGAAAAACCTGTCTGTGAATGGTGTGGGAAGCTGGCAGACTGGGGCTCATCACCTCAGCCAGTATCTCAGGGCAGGTCTGAGAGAGGAGACTCCGCTGCCCTGTTCGGTCCTTTCCTGTTGCCTAGCACGGGTCCTTGTCATTTCCCCTGCTCCACAGCTCCTGCCACACGTGGTGAAACAACACACGTTTCCTTCAATCCGTCACAGTATTTAAGTCTACTTAGAGGACAGAAGTATCTGCCACAGGGAGAGAAACAAACAGCAAGTTGCTCTGTCCAGTTCAAAACAGATCCAAAAACCCAGTTCTTTTAAAAGATCCTCAGAGTGAAATGTCAGAGGTGGGCTTTGACATATTGGGAGTAAGAGAAGCAAGCAGTGAAAAGGCTGGCAGAACAAGCATGGGCATGCAGCTGGGAAATATTGCCGTGGCACTGGGGATGTGAAAAGCCATTCTGCGGAGAGGGCCAGATCCCATGTTTAATGACTGCTTGTCTGAATTTAGGAATGTGTGATGCACTTAAACCATCAAGCTGCACACTGATATCAGTGGGTACAGGCATTAATATCTAGAGGCTATTGTATCCTTTTGTACTGCTGTAGCTCTCTCAGGCTTACAACCACCAGCATTTATCAGCTGAGGAAACATTCCCATCTTGACTTTCACTGTAAATTCTGCACTTTGATTTTCTCTTTTACTGTTTTCCTTTTGTTGTTATTCATTCCCTTTCCTTTGGAGTTTTCCTCCCTCTAATAATTCCTCTTTCTTCTCTAATTAATTCTTAATTGCCTCCAATCAAGGTTTTGCTAAGCATTCCAAGTCATGCCATTAGACTTAGAGTTAACTGTTCAAAGACAACTAATGTCATTCAGAATGTTATTTCAAGTTGCCTATTTGTGGAGTCCTGAAGAAAATGCTGCAAAAGTTTACAATGAGTTCATGTTTAGAATATTGTAATGGATTTTCTTCTCTCCAGGGAAGGTGATGGGTGTAACCACTGTAGCATAAGCTATTCCACAATAGTTGCTCTTAAATAACTAGTTGCAGCTTTTAGAAAAGCTCAGAAATAGTTTATGCTATGAGAGCTGTATCAGTCGATTTCCTTGTGTAGACAGAAGCTTTGTAAACAGGGCAGCTTGGCACAGGACCTGCTTTAATGTAAACTTTAAGTCTAGAGAAACTGGATATATCATGGGTTTGTGCACTACATCAACTGGGGAAAATGGAAAGACTCCACTGACTCAGACAGGTCTTTTCTGGTCTTTTTCCTATTAACCACATTGTTGGCTCTCCTCTGTCCCTAACTGTTCTATTATGAACTTTCTGGCCTCCAGCTCTTTGTTCTAATGATTAAACAAGACTAACATTTTTTTGAGGTCATACTGATAATATGATAGTCCCTTTGAAGGGGTTCAGTAAATACAATACAGCAGTAGTGCACTGTGGTATTATCAGAACCTTAATTTTGACTTTTGGCAATATTATCACTGAAGAAACCCTGGTTTTAAAAACTTAAAATGTATAGTGGGCAGAAGAACCACCAATAATAACCAAAACAGGTTTATAAAGCACAAGACTCAGTTTCCTTTCCTAAGCACACTAGGCAACTACTAAAAGGAGTCCATCTGTTAAGTGCTTCTTAGAATCATGCCCCTCCTGCCTAAGATGGCCATCCAGAAGTAGCTTCCAAAAGAACTACAATAACTCTGACTCACTCTGAGATTCCTGGTAAGCAACTGATTTTCAGTACTTACTGCTGGCCATGTGGGATTGACTCCAGCATTCCTAGGCACCTATGTGGAGATCAAAATAATCCCATTTTTTTGACAGCATTTGCTTCCTCTTATGGACAATAAAGAATCTTAGAACACCAGCTTAAATTTAGCCACTATCTTTCAAACATCCAAAGCTAGATCAGGTCAGCTCCCATGCCCAAAGCCTACCTTTGAATTATACATATTTTGGATTGCTAAATGTACTTTAGGATTTAAATTAATCATTGCATGATGTCTCAGAAATCCATATGATTAGACCGGACTTGGACAGAAAAAAAAAAGAAAAAAGAAGAAGAAAGAAAAGAAGAAGAATGATTATGGGACACTGACTTCTGTCATGGGCCCAGGAAGAGCTGGTTTGTCTCAGAAACATCAGTGGCTCTTCCTGGTGTGACACCTTCTGTCTCCTGTCCTACATCTGTCATGCCATCAGAAGCTGATAGGATGGCTCAGTCTCTGCTTTGACCCCAGTTTTTTCTCCATAGGGCAGCAAAATTCTCTTTCGCCTTTTTGTTGAGTACTTGATCTGCATTCACCTTTCCAGGTTACATTAGGGAAATAAAGCCAGCCCAATTATTTAAACAATAACTATAAAAATCATGCTTCTTTGTTGCTAGACGTTATCCACAGACGCAGAAAATGACAATGTGAATATGTAATGGGGGAAAGGACTGCGAATGACAAATGTTGAGCAATTGCATCTGAGCTCAGCAGAAGAAATTACGATGAGAAAAAACAGTGTAAATTGTGTGCGTGTCTTGTGTGCATGCCTGCATGCTGGTTGTTGGGGGAGGGAGAGAACAGCCAGTTAAAGGTTGCTGCAGCATTTTGAGGGAAAAAGTATGAAACATGCAATGAGGCCCCTTCCCAGCTTTCTGACCAACTCCAGAGCACTGCACCAAGTTTGATATGCCAGCCTGTCAGAAGGACAGTTCACGGAAGGAAGGTCATACTACACAGAACAACAGAGTAAACGCAAGGCCTGAAGCAGCAGGCAAGGGAGCAGTACAGGTATTGCAGGGATCTAAATGCCAAGCAGAAGTGAAAACATATAACTGGAAATGATGATATATGAAAGTGGCTGAGGATAAATATAAGAAAACCTTTTTGCCTAGACTTGGGTGTCTCTAGTGAAGTAATAGAAATCTCCACATACAATTTAACAGTTCTGACACCCATAACTGTGCATTTTGGAAGAATCAAGAGCTGTCAGGGATTAATATGAAACACTAGGAGTTGTCTTCCCTCTCTGACTGTTGAGTTAATACCTAGATGTTGCTCTTGCACACACATGTCCAAACCCCATGCAACTGTAAATTTTAAACACTAGATGGCTCCATTGGCTTTTTAAATGCAGCATTTCCCAAGCTTGCACGGAAAAGTAAATACCGTTCAGAGTTGTGTTCCATTGACAGTCATAGATACTACTAAAAAAAAAAGAATTTTAAAAAAGTATCGTCTTCAGCCTTTGACCAACTGATAGCCAGTGCAAGGGGCAAAAAGGCTTTCAGTTTCTCCACTGTATTATACTGAATTTTCACAGTTAATTGTGTCCAGAGGATGCCTGCGTGGTGCCTACGGATGGAAAACAAAGGCTGTGGATTCTGGCCCCTTGCATGGAGAAAATTGGCAAAAGTGGTTTTAAGCTGTTGATATGCTCTTCCGACCTTTTGCACCCATCTGTGTCACACTGGCAGAAGGAAAAGTCAGGGAAGCACCCATTCCTTCCTACTGCACTGCAAAATGCTGAAAAGTTATCCTGAGGGATTATCCCTGAACAGATTCAGCACATTATGAAGTGTTAAAGCACATCTGGAAAAGCAAAGAGATAGAATATATGTGAAGTTTGCTCTTGCTCTTTTAGCAAATATCCAGTTTCAGTACAGGTTACTAAATGAAAGTTTGCATATAGCAAATTTACCTTTCCCCATTGTTTTGGGGTAGCACATATAAGTTTAAAATTTATACTTCATTCATATGAGTTTTGAAGAAAAACTAAATTGATCTGAAAAAACAAAGTTGAAGAAACACCGTGATGGTTTATTTTTTAATTATCTACTCATTTAAATTCTAGATTCCTCTGACATTTCTGTTTTGTAAACAAAAGGTTGTTGAAACTCAGAAATTAAGTATTAGGGAAGGCAGGCATTGAGTTCAACACCTCTTCTTTTCTTCCACTTCAGTCTAGCTCTGAGAAGATTGGCTGTGTCCCTACTATCAGCTTATTGCACAGGAGATGACAGGAATAAGCCACTCAAACACTAACTAATCTAGCAGGTCACCTTCCTTTTCACACCTTCTGCCATCTGCTCCAGCCTTTACTGGCTACCTGAGTCTCAAAGAGATTTGTCCATGTTGGAGCTGCTCCCTGTGGAAATCCCTTCTTTCCCACTACGTGATCCAGCAAAGAGTTTATTATGTATAGAAACCCTCCCCACAGATCCTGGGCTTTAGGAACACGTGAAAAAGGAAAGGGTTATGAAGGTGTATGGTCAAAATGTCCAAATAGAGAACCAGAACAAAGCCCTGAGCAGAGCAATCCTTTACACCACTCCTTCAAGGTGTCCATGGAATTCAAGTCCTTTCCATGGAGAAAAAAGGCTAAGGAAAAGGGGGAAAAAAACCCCAAACCAACATAAAATGAACCAACTGACAAAACCCCAAACAAACCACCCACCCCAACTTATCAGGGTCACTAAATCTAACAGGAAAGGCGTGTAAAGTTGCAGGGTCAGAAATTAGTATAGAGAGAATTGAGTAAGGCATCAAGCACAGAAGCCCTGACAGCATCTACTGCTCCACGGAAGTATCCCGAGTGTTCACCACCTGATGATGCCCTGCCTGCACATGAGGGGACAAGCAAACAGCAACAGGCCCCACCATCTCCGTGATCTTCTCTAATATCTGCTAAATACAGAGTTCTGAGCTATGGGGCTCTTTTTTCTAGCCCTGTTAGCACTTAAGTGACTTGGAAATCTGTCTTTGGACACAGGCATCAGAATCAGGTCCTTCAACTGGGACAGCAGCTGAACCATAGAGCTCGAGGTACACAGAACTTTGTAATTTCCCTTTGTCCACATTGGATTAACTTCACTCCGTGCAATAACTGGGAATGAGTAAAGTCTTTCCTAGACCCAGAAAAGGGCACAGCTATGACTTAGGTACGTGTGCTGTTTATTTTAATGGAAGGGAATGTCCTGCAGGTCAAGGAAGAGGCGGGACTTTCACGAAACGCCAGTGGAAAGAGCCACCTCAGCAAACAGGTCACTGTGGAGCCAGAGAGAGAGAGAGATGCCCCAACACCGCCAGCACCGCTTTTCCCTCCGTTAATGTATAGGCAGCGCCGGCACACCAGGGAAGGCTCCGACAGGGGCGGGAGGTTACGTAAGGGGAAAATCTGCATTCCTTGCGTAACTCGGCTCTTTACATAACCCCGGCCCCGGCCCCTTTTGCGGGGAGGGCGGCAGCGGCGGCAGCGGCGGAGCGGAGCGGAGCGGAGCGCACCCGGCACTGCCCGCCCCGCCAACCGCCCTGACAGAAAGGCTGTTCCTGCCTAAAGGAAAAGAAATAAAACAGATGGGACACGTCACAGGCTGCAGATTCCCATACCTGATAGTCTAGGTGGGCTTTATGGAAAGAAGACAGGAGCTTTTAAAGTAGCTTTTCATATAGAATCATGGAATCATCAAGTTTCGAAGAGGTCCTCAGGATCATCCAGTTCCCCACCAAGCCAGCACTGCCCCTGTAAGCCCTAAGCCGCCAACCACATCACCCAGATCCAGATCCAGACGCACCTCGAACCCCACCTCCAGGATGGGGACTCCGCCACCTCCCTGGGCAGCCCATTCCAGCACCTGAGCACCCTGACAGTGAAAACATAAATACAACGCAGGCCTGGCCACAGCAATTTTACACAGGCAGATTGGATAAAAATAATAAAACAATTCCCACTCCCAGTGAAAATTTAAGTTTCTACAGGAGAATAAGAAAATTCTCTGTTGGATTTCTTGCCAACTCTGCCTGCTTAGTGCTACATAAGGATCACACAGAAGGTTTACTTGGGCTGTAAATGGTCACTAGGAATCTCCATGTACAAATGAAATCCCGGACTGGAGGTTGCAGAGTTTCACTGACACTTGTGAAAGGAGAGACTTGGAAAATACATTCGTAAAACAAAGAGAAGATGGGGGTAATTTGGGGACAGGGAAGGCTGCAGTTCAGCAACACCTAGCCTGGAGTTCATTTAAGGATACATGACCTTCGTGTAAAGTCATGTCAAGTCGTATCTTGCATTTCCCAGTTCCTGGGCAGTTATGTGCTCCATCTGTATCCCACAGATACCTGTTATTTGGGAAGGAAACTTCCGACGTGAGGGCCAAAGAACCCAGATGCAAACCCTACCACAAATGATTACAGAAACGTAATGGCCAATAGTAACACAAACGCAGAACTGATTAGGACTTAACAGAACTATTTGCATTTCCCTACAAACTTAATATGTAAACTAATTCTAAACACAAAGGTTAAATTTCAATACTGATTTTTGCAGAAATCACCTAATTCAGAATATTTTTATTTTAGGGGTCTCCAAAACAGACTGCAGAGTTCTCCTCTGTGAGCTGTAATTACACTCTTGTATTATTTATCATGCACTGGCAGTGTCTAATTTATTAGACTGTTGCTTGCTGAATATTTTATTTTATGTGCATTCCGAGCAAATAAAATTCCTCGTAAAACAAAGTTGAGTAAAAGAGAATTGTACATCAGAGTTGTGGTTAAAAACTATTTCTACTACATTGCACATAACAGATTTGAAGTGTAGCTTTCAGAAAATTCTGTTTTATAAATCAGATTTAAGGTCATTCAGCTACACATACAGGTTTGTCTGATGCGTTCAGATCTCTCCTTCTTTGAACAGTTCCAGAATTTCAGATAAATTATGTATAAAGTCAGAGAAAGGCAGTCTTCCATCTGGGGTAGCTACTTGCAAAGTCCAAGCTAAGTAGGTTTGAGACAAACTGGTTTTAAACCAGCATTTTACATGGCTGTTGCAACAAAGGCAGTTAGCAGATGCCAGCAAAGAATTCGCCAAGTGGCTGGAAAGAAATCTTTCCAAATATCCACATGATGACTTACAATTCCAAACACACCAAAGGGTCCCATCTTGCTTGTAAACCTTGTGCAACAAAGTATTACAGTATATTCTATTTATAAACTCATGGAAAACTTTTATGTTGTTTCAGACTCCAATTATTAGAACTGTACATGTACTTTCCCAGCTTATTTTTAAAGCAGTGGCTGAACAGTCACATCCTTCTGCAATTTCTATGGTTCTCACTTCCATTTCTGGTTTTAAACAAACTGGTTTATATTTGCATACTCTATGTATTTTATTTTATAATAATATACTACAGGACAATTATACTCACAGGTATCCTTTCAGAAAGGACAATGTCACTTGGCTGAAAACTCCCAGGGAATTGGATTCCACACCTAGAACTCTCAGTTCTAATGTCAGTACAAACCATTTAAAAAACATTTTGCATTTTATATAAGCCTAGTAGTATTTTATACGTACATATTCCAACTACTCAAGATGGAGTTTATGAAAAACTTGGTCTAATCAAAGTTTCTCCTCCTAGTTCTCATCTCACATCCCACTTTCTGAAATGGCCTTGAACAATCTCCAAAACATAGGAAATTTGTTGCTTTCATTTAGAGTAGGAGCCAAACTTCTAGATTTCCAAATTCCTCTTTAATTCAATACTGAGACAGACCGAATCATCTGTACCAAGAGTTCTTAACTGCTCTAATTCAATTACAGGACTGAATACTCATATGCCCAATTAATTTCTACAGGCTTTTTGAAAAGCGGTGGATAAGAAATATGATTTGTTATCTTATGCTTTTTGATTCGTTGACTTCATAAAACTGACAGATACAATTTGCTCTGCATCATTTCAATCATTCAGTAGAGCAATTTTCTCCCTTTTTGAATTATTACAATTTGCTATATTATTTTGTTGAAAAAATGAATCGTTCTTCCTTTATAGTGAAGCGTATACGATAATGCGATTCAACTGCATTTCACATTTGGCACAAACCTCCCCTCCGGCTTTCGGAGATAACTTCATTTAACTGTACCTTTTTTTCTGTTGGAATATCAGTAAGTCTTCAGTAAGTAAATGCATGTGTGCCAAGCACATCATTAACTGAACTGATTGAAGATCAGAAAAGCAAGTACTAATATCGCCTGGGTGCCACTAATGGGTACATTATAGATTGAAATATTTCATTTGATCCATTAGTTGTTTTGTTGTTATCAATACCACAGGCAGTTGTATGAATCTATTTACAAAATTAATTCAAACTCCATTAGCTTTTAAGGCACTGCTCAAATGAAAGCAGTCTCTTACAACAGTTGAAACAATTACAAGTGAAAATGAGAGACCATTTTGATGAATATGCATTCCAGCAGTAATCATCTCCCAGACAAGATCTGTCTGTTTCTAAAAATAATTGCTAATAATACAGATGTATATTTAGGGGTTTTTTATTATTTTGTTCCATTCCTCTGTGAATGTTGACATTTAATTATTGCATTTCCTCTTGTTAAAATAGTCTGACTGCAAAAGAGCAGTCAAATACCACGTGCACTGAAATAATCATGAGTTTATGACTGCCACCAAAAGAGTAGTCTCTGAAGTAAGACTAAAAGCAAGTTGAAGACATAATAGAAATACACATTTTAAAAATATATATAAATAAATGTGATCCGCTGTAACTTGGTAAAAAGAAGTGGATAACTTTTTCTTGTATAGCAAGATTAAAACGATGAAAATAAATACATTTTTACATAGTGCAAAATTTACCTGAGAGAACCAGTGCTTGCTACACAACAGAAGTGAACTAACACCCAGATGGCTTCAGAAAGTCCTGACATTTTACAATGGGAATCCCAACATTTAAAATAACTCTGAAGACACTTGCACTACTTTCAGTGTGTGGTGTGTAAAAGCATAACCTACCTACAAAGAGGACTGGCAGACAGGCTCCTCATGGGGCAGACAAGGTGCTGACTGGCATCACTGAGGTGTTCTAAGGTTTAGTGGTTTATGTTTTGCAGGTGCCAGTGGAAAAGTACAACAACATCTGTGTTGAAAATACACTATTTCACTGTCAGCTCAGTTTTACTGCCAATCCCCAAGGATACATGTGAATTGTTCATTATGAGAGCAGAGATGGGACAGGAAACTAGACCCACCAGTCAAATGTATGCTCTTAGGTAACTGACCACAGTAATTGCTTCTGCAAAATGTGAGAGGACTTGAAGTATTTTCTTGTTAATTTATTACCATTACCCTATCCTTACAATCCACCCTGCTCTTATTACAGATCTTGCAACAGTATTTTCTTAATGCTTCAATTACTATAGATGAATTTACTAAGCTATGATCTCATTTTGCTTTTGAAGTTTTCTAATTTGTTACAAAAGGAAAGCTTATTTAAATACTCATAGTCACCTACAGCAAGTGCCCTGTGTCCTACACCCTTAGGGATTTGTACTTCAGTGCTTGCAGAAGCCTTTTCTCGGCTGAGGCATTTTTAAGGTCTCCTTTCTGCGTGAATTCTCTGGCTTTGCTAACATGTGAGCTCACACTGCAACATTCTCTCTCTTCACTCGGGGCATACGGAGCTGCCCGTCTGCGTGTGAGAAAGCTGAGAAACGCAGTTATCTTCCAGACCGTTATTTTTTCACCGCGGTTGGCACAAAGCCAGCACGAGAGGGAACTCTGCCAGGCTCTTGCATCCCACAGAAGAGATTAAATCAAGTGTGGTGGCAAGACTCATGTCAAGCCAAGCTGAGAAGAGAACCAAGAGGCCATGGGATACCTGAATCCAGCAGGCAGGACACAATTATGATTTGATGTACACCAAGCCTAAACTTCCAGGCAAACTGCCGTGATGGCAGGCAAGTTTGAGCAAGTTCAGGCAGGTGGCTGGGAGAAAGGAAGGAAGAAGTACTAACAGATCAGGAATCGAGGGGTGTAGTGAATGGCCAGCAGCAACAGGTGTGCTTTACTCACATATCAAATGGGCAGGGCAGCTGTGAGTCAGAGGTACAGACACTTACAGTATGTGGTTTTCTGGGTGGCAGATATTTTGTCAGGGTGTTGCCAGCAGCAGCTGATGAAGACATTCAGAGTTACTGTGGGAAAAGCACGTACATGCAGCATAAGTCTTTTTTCCAGGCTGAGAAATAATGCCTATTTTTGTCATATTAATATTGGTTTTAAATATTTTTTTTTATTACGGCTGACTCATTTTTGAACACTTTGGATTGCTACATGCCTCATACAACAGCTGCGGCCATAATTCTTAGCCTGTTTTATGACCATATGTGGGTGAATGAGCTGACACTTGTCTAAGAGTCAAAGTATCCGGTCTTCTTCGCAACTCGGACTTCGGATGGACAACTCCTTTCTTTTCACTCCATTTCTTCACTAGCTGTGTGAAATAAATGAGTTTCCGAAGCCAAAATCCCCTGAGATTTATGAATGGAGCATTTCTATGCCTACCGAGCTGCGGGGACACAGAACTACCTGATCCCTCACGTTTTGGGACATCACCCTTTAACTCTGCTTGTCTTTTTACACCAACTACCTTCCCTCACTGCATTCCCATTGCTTCCCTGCAATGTAAAGGTACTTTTATATCTAAAAGTCTTCAGCTTAGACTCCAAGTATTGTAACCCAAACTCACCAAAAATGTCCCTAGAACTTTCAGCTTCAGGGCCCAGAATCTCTCAAAATAAGGTCAAATTATTTTACACGTTAATATCCTCATTCCTGCTGAGTCACGCTGGGTTTGAGCTTCAGTTATTTGGCTTGGCCTATTTACCCGGAAAATTTCTTGGGGTTTTGTTTGTTTATATTTTAATATAGACGAGCACCTGGACTGCGTTGCTACACTGAAGGGCAGACGCTGTTGAAAACACTTCTGATAGGGACACATCGCCAGCACACTTACCGGCTGTCATTCTGCACTGGCCTCACGACTTTCGGGTGTCGAACCAAAGTTTTCTACGTTAAAGCGCTTTTCGAGGAGTTTTGAACGAGGCGCCCGGGAAGGCGGCACCGCTGAGGCGAATCAAGGCAGGCTGGGCTCCCTCCCTTCCTTCCCTCCCTCCCTGCCCGCCGCGCCGGCCGGGGCCCATGTGACAGCGCGACTTCTGCCTTCAAGCCGCCGAAGGGGAAAGGGAAGGGGCCACACTTTCCCCGCCGCT
>VXAZ01004047.1:137102-266252 GCA_013399875.1 Gymnorhina tibicen | reverse complement strand
GTAAGTGCCGCGCCGGGCTGGCCCGGGGCGCTGGCGGTGACCTTGGGCCGGAGCCGTGCGGGGTTCCTGCGGCGGCGGCGCCCGCGGGCCCGGCCCCACCTGCTCGCGGCGCTGGGATGCGGCGCTACCGGCCGGGCATCCGCGGGGCTCGGAGGCGGCTCTGGTTTTCATGGCATGTGCTCGCTATAGATTCAAGACCATTAAACGCCTGATCTATAATTGCTTTTTAAGTAATCATTCCATCTTTTTTTTGTAACGCAGCATGTTTCAAAAGACATAGCTTTCTTTTCTTCTGCAAAGGTGCCGACCTAAAGAGCAACCAAAGCAGCCTTTCTTTGAGATCGAGATATTCAGGAAAAGAGCATTTACTGGGTGGCATTCATACCCTTCCCCATCCCATTAAAATGTCTAGTTGTCGCTCACCTTGGGCAAAGGACAGCACTTCAATGGAAGGATATTGGATACAAGAGCCTCTTCCAGTTTAGGATGGCACAGCTTGCACAAGTATTGCATGAGGTGCCTCATTACTATTTTAGGTTTATTAGACTCTTTTCAGTGCCATGAGCCAGCAGTGATGTGGGTGAACCTACATTTCAAACTGTTCTGTGCCTTAGTGTCTCGTGCTTGAGTGGAGAACGTGAGCTTGGGTTCTGTAAGAAAGAAAAAAACTTTGGTGTCAGTGTCGGATTATACTTGCATCTATACTTTCTGTCTTTTCACTATCTTATTGTAAGGCATGGTTTCTCATGCAGTGTTTCTTACTGCGTTTCTGTTTCTGATCACAATTCTCTGGGAAAAAGTTCATTTAAACTAGGAAAATGCTCAGCCAAAGATAAACATAAAACCAATTGATTTTTTTTTTTAATGCTAGTGGTGAAAATATTGTACTTGCTGATTTAGCAGCAGAAAAACCATTATTATTTCACGTTGTACTAGTATTGTTAGCACTCTTACTGTAGTTGAGTAAGTATAAAGGGAGTTTTTGCCTGGCTGAAGTGGCCCAGAAGGGCCTTGCTGCTTGCAGCTGTATGTGTGGCAGGCACTGCTGCTGACAACTGTGTTCTTTGAGGTCAGGGGACAGGCTCCCGTGACTTCCTTGGGGGTTGAAATTGAGAAACCAAACCTAAGTTTGGATGCTACTAAGACATGGTAGTGCATCGTCACTGAATTATTCAGCTAAACATGTATGTATTTTTAAATTTCTTATGTAGTTAATACTTGATTTTATGAAGAATTAATACTAATTGCAAAACAAATACGCTCTAGGCAGAAAACAGCGCAGTCAGATCCACAGCTCTTTAAAACCAGAGAGCTTTTCTACTGGTATGTGGGTTCTTATAAAATAAGAATGCAAAGTAATGTAGGGGAACACTAAATTGCTATGTTATGGTCCAATTTAACTTGTCACTTTTTCATACTTTTTGCTTTTAGAATAAAAACAAAAATGTTCTCAAAGCAACTGTGAAAACAGGTGGACATTAGAGTCTTTTAGGCTGAAAACAACAGGATCACATATCAAAAGGATCACGTATCAACATGTGAAACATACAGCATGACTACAGAAAAATTGTAATGAGGGCCCTGATAAGTTGTGGCTGAAGTGATAAAAACTGCCATGCTCCATGCTGACTTCCAGGTTATGTTGTTATTTAAATGAATACTATGTCACAAAATGTGTTTGCATTTTTCTAACCAAAAAGGATTCTGAAATGCCAGTTTTGGACCCAGACTTCACATTCTGGCAGTGCTTGGATCCATTTGCTGTGACATGTTCGCAGCTATTTTTAACTTGTGTAATAAGAATTTAATCTTATTTGTTACAAACTCCATCATACTGAAGGCATTCAGAAAGCTTTATAGTACACAACAAATAATGCTGGTCAGTAGCTTATCAGCACTGTCTTTATTCCCTCTGGAATGCTTCCAGTTATGCTAAAATGCACATTGTGGATTGTATGAAAATGGAATAAAAGCAAAGCTAGGAAAATACAGAAGAAACCATATAGATGGCATTTTAGTAGTGATGCTAGAACAAAACGGAAATATTTTGTTATGAAAGGCTAACTACTTAAAAATGTAAAACATAAAACATACTCTTTTTGAAAAGTAATATTTAAGTGCCAAGTAGAAATGGAAGTCCACAACCTGTCTGCTTCCCACATGCATTCAAAAGTCTGATATGAACTACTGAGAACAAATGGAAAAAAGAGTCACTGAGTTAACTCTACTATCTTTGCTCCTGTTGTGCAACCGTTTCGCTTCACAGCAGTTCCATGACTTTCTGATTTGTGGAAGGGATGGGGTGAGGTGGAAATGTGCAGCCTTCTTTTCTAACTTGCCTGTTGGTTTGAAGTCACTGAGCGAGGAAGAAGGCAAGCAGCTTGAGTGAATGTGATTTCCAGGCTCAGTGCAAGGACACACAGTTGAGTCCCCACTGTATCACAAATAATTGTCTGTCTGGCTGTGCAAGTAAGTGGAATCTCCTGGTAAATCTCTACATAAATTGCTTAGCAATTTTTGTGGGTATACCATGCACAAATTAGCATGGCTCCAAAAGTAGAGCTGCTCTGTGGTTCTTGTGTACTGCATGCTAGTTTAAATTGCGCAGAGCTGTTCTACTTTCTTTTCCTTTTGTTCCAAGCTCTGAATTTGGATAGGCACACCATGGAAAAACCCCCAGTCTCTCACACATCTTCACTCTTCCCGTAGCTCTAACTTTATCAACTGTGCTCCTCATCAGGCGAGATGCCCCGGCAGTTTCCCAAGCTGAACATTTCGGAGGTTGACGAGCACGTGCGGCTCCTGGCAGAGAAGGTGTTTGCCAAAGTTCTGCGAGAAGAAGACAGCAAAGATGCGTTGTCACTCTTCACCGTGCCTGAAGACTGCCCTATTGGGCAGAAGGAGGCCAAGGAGAGGGAGCTGCAGAAGGAGCTGGCAGAACAGCAGTCTGTGGAAACAGCTAAAAGGTTTGTTCTGTAGTTGCTTTCTTAGTGGAAAATGGTTTTTGAAATGAGTTTGAGTTACAATTGAAATACCTGGCAAACAGCATTCTGCCTCTTACTACTTCAGGAGAAAGGTCAGCAGCAGGTACCAGGGCCACCTATGTGGTGTCCTTCTGTCCTGTGCAGGAGATAAGGGGATGGGCCCCAGGGAGCTTGGATTGGTGAGGCTGTCTCAGCTGGTTCCCAGCAATAGCACAGATATTGCTTATGCAAGTTTATTAAACAGCATAGCTGGGTAGAAATGAACACAACCCTAAGACTCTTTAATGTAAGAAGAGTCAGAAAAAGAAACACTCCTCCCTCTTTTTCTAGTTTCAGTAAGAGAAACAGAAAATTTTAACACAGAGAAAATGACAGAGGCATGATACTTCTTTTAGTCTCTGCAAAAATAGATGAAAGCAAAGAATTTTTATTTAAGATCAAGGGGTAAGGTGAAAAGTGGTATTGGCGTAATGAGGTTATTTGTAGGTTTCCTTTACTCACAGAGATAAAATCTAACCACTGTCAGCCATAAAAGTGCATGTTAAAAAAAAATTGCATTCTACCTTTGGTTTACCCAGGGCTGTAATGAAGCCAAACTTGCTTTGGTTTGTGATTTTTTTTTTGTTCGTTTTCTGTAAGAGAGGCAGACTTCCCTGATGTCAGGCTGTTCCAGTGTCTTGCCTTCACAGGACTGCTGGGCTGTTTCTGGAGTCACATGAACTCAGCAGCAGCCTGACACCAAATGGGTTGGACGTGTACAGACTCTTCAAAAAGCAGGCAGACAAGAAAGCCTTTGAAAGTGATAGCTAAGCACAGGTACCTGGTTAGCTGCAGACAGGCAGTTGGGCAATACTTGGAATCATGTTTCTGGAACAGAAGGGAGAAGAGTCAATTTAGTTAAATTAAGGTATGACTCACTGATGATACAAGCTGAGAGTTTGGGTTTGGAATTGTGCAAGTGGGTTTCCCAGTTGGCATGTTCATAGATATAAACAGGCACAGAAGGAAAAACCAGATGTTTCCAGTCAATCAAATATTTGGTATGTATTTCTTCCTGAACTAGTGTGTTTCACTTTTAATTTGGAAAATTGGTCTCACAGAAATATGTTCTGTCAAACAAACTCAGGTTTTGTACAGGTTTAACTGCAGGAAGGGGTATCATAGGTATGTTGTTTACATGTGGGAACAGAACAAGTCCTGCAGGACTGAAGTGTACTTCAGGGACAGTGACACAGGTACAACTTGTGCTGTTTCCAGTTGCAGTAGAGCCAATGCTGCCTTTCAAAACTGATGCTGATTTCCAAGGTGGCTACAAGTACTTGAGAGGAGGAAATTTGGGTGTTAATTGTACCAGCGCTGCATGTTCCTAATCTTAATAATACCGCAGAAGTCATATGTAGCTTCCAGAAAATGTTTCAGTGTTCCTCTTCCTTTGTTAGTGATTCTTACCAACACTTTAAGATTCTGGTATCTCATTTACAAAATTGGGGACTATTTCCACAGTGCAAAAGAAATTGATATCACAGGCAGTTTATAACATAGTATTTATATATTATATGAATATTTAAAATACATTTAAGCACATTTAAACTGAGTAAGGAAAATTAATTCCATCTTTAGAGATATTCCAAAACTCCACTGCAGGTATTACAATTACTTCACTGAAAAACACAGCACTCTTTTTTCAGCTGGTTTATCTGAGGTGCACATCTATCACAGCTTTGAGGAGAAAAGGCAACATTTTTGAATTTATGTGGGTTCCTCCTTATCAAAGCCATACTATGTTATCACTCTGATAACCAACATCAGCCTTCTGCTCAAGTCTCATCAAACACTGCCTAAAGAATTACTAGGTGCTCCTCCTTTTCCTCACAAGTTGAACTGAATGACTGTGTGTGAAATTTTATTGCCTAGTCTTGTCTGACAACTAGATGAGTTTTAGGTCTTGCAAGTTTTGGGAAGAATGAGAAGTGTGTGTAACAGTATAATAACTTAAAACAATTTCCATATGTAACAGTCACTTTTTTCTGTCTGATCTTTCACAAATTCTGATGCTGTCAGTCTCTAAGAATCAACCCTTACTAAAGTGAGCACAGTGATCACCTTTTCCTTCTGCACAGTGACTTCCTGAAACTGAATTTGTAAGAAGTGAAACAAAAACTTTAGGGCATCTCAGGGTGATTGTAAATAAATTATAGCATATAGGACTCATGTGGAGGGTAAGTGCAATTGTGTGTAGTGTAGATCATGTGAAATGTCAGTAGAGAAAAGTGAAAAGCACAAGCACTTTCTGGCCAACATTTTTTCTGTGGTATGAGAGACTTCATTTGTAAAATTTCCTAGGAGGTGATTTCTTTGGTGTAATCAGTTTTTCTGTGTATTTAGTGTTTTATACCATGGCTTATTTTATGTTTTATACCATGAATTCTTAGGAAGAAAAGTTTCAAGATGATTAGATCCCAGTCTTTGTCATTACAAATTCCACCTCAGGAATGGAAAGCACCACCAGCCAATCCCGTCCTGTCTCCTGCAACGCCAGTCCTTCCAAGTGCTTTTGTGCCAGTCCAAGTGCCATATGATGTACCTGAATTCCAGAGAGTTTCAATTAGTGGGGACTACTGTGCAGGGGTAAGAAACTATTGTTTTCCGACTTTCTGTATCTAGAGGGTGTAAAAAAGGTCCCATACGTGTATATGAAGGATAAAATGCCAATATGATGGTTCTCTGCAACAAACTCTAAATTGCTTTGTGAATACAGTGATTTGTGAAACAGTTAAAGTCAAGATGAGGTTGTTTTATACTCTTATAATAATACATTGGGTAAAAACAATCAGATGTTCAATAAGTAGGTAATATATGGTAGGATAAAAACATTTGTGTGTATTTTGTATATTGTATTTGGATTCTGCTTCTATCACTGGCTTCCTGACTCCTTGGACAAGATCCTTATGGTTAAGTCCCATACACTTATATTTCTGGAAATTCAGTCTCCTTGGTGTGGATTTGGTTTGTTGCTAGAACTGCTGGTTTTGCCAGTATTTATCCAGGTTTTCCTTCCAGGTTACGGTTGATGACTATGAACAAGCTGCCAAGAGCCTGGTGAAAGCTCTTCTCATTCGGGAGAAGTACTCACGTCTTGCCTACCATCGCTTCCCGAGAACAACATCTCAGTACCTGTGCAGCATGCGGGATCAAAAATGGAAGGTTGAAGATGAGGTGCATCCAGGTGAATATTCTTTTAAAAATATTCAATTCCATTCTAGAAAATTTAAACATTATTTTAAAATACAGAATTAAACCCATGCACTACTGTAGTAAAGGGAAGCTGTATTCTTGTGATGATCTCATCTGACTGTCTTTGTAATTTATTCCGTTACTGAGTGGAGAATCACTGACGGACCTAAGTTATAAATCCTGTATCTAATTTGGAACTTTGAAGCTGTCAAAACCTAAAAACCAAGACTAGACTCTCATTGATTACTTTATTTCCTAAGCAAATGGGATGTTAAGTAGCATTCTTGTGCTCCCCCAGGAAAAAGCTGTATGGCTATGGTTTAAAGTGAAAAGTCATTCCTCCTCATCTTGGCATATGGAACTAAAAGGGGTGATGAGCTCATCTACATTGTAAATTGAAGCATGATACAGACGTGCCAGTTAGCAAGCCCTGAGTCAGGAATTTCACAGGCAAGCTACACTTGCCAGGTCAAGACTGGAAGCTGTGAGTTGTATTTGTTGGGCATTCTTCCTGGGTAAATAAACTGTGATCTCTCAACAAGGCTTATTAGGTTGAACATATTCCTCCACTGTGTATGTCACAAATTATTTTTGTCACTTAGGTGGGTTGTGTTTCAAAAGCTTTGCTTGTGCATTAAACTGTTTGCACTGCTCATTTCTGGATTTGGCTGTGAGGAGCAACCTTTGGTTGCTGTACAGATGGGCCACTGTAGATGTGTCCATGTTGTTGACAACTTATTTTCAGCCTCGAAGTGACATTTTAAATCAATTACCCTCTGGCTCAGTGGTTGAAAGAGGGTGACTAAATATGTTTTCAAGTGTTTGTTTTTCAGGAGAGTGTAAAGAGGACAGTATACTGACTATTCAAGACAGGGAAGATATTTTGGAACAGCTGCCAGGGAGATATTTCCAACTTATTATTAGGTTAATAGCTTTCTTACAGTTATGATTTTAAACTTACGACACAAAAATGAAATCTCATTACACAGTGTCTTAATTAGCACAAGTTTTAGCTAGATAGTTATGACTATTAGAGATAAGGATGGTATCAGTTTATAACATACATTCAGGTGCTCTAGGTGGATAAAAGGACTGGTTAATTACTTTTCTGTCATGGCTTAACTGAACAGGTAAAAGAAGAAATCTCTGATAAGACTGAGCCAAAGAATGTAGTTCAGTTGATATAAATGCAGTCAGGACACTTATTTTGTGCTGGTTGCATTAGTAAGATATTGTAAAAGAAGTGATGAATGTTCATAACATGGGTGACAATGTCTGAGTGTTCACACAAGCCAAATCTCCTAGAAGTATGGGTCATTACCTGATTCTTAGGAAAAACTTTGTAGCTTTGTAAAGGCTTTACACAACTGCACTGAACAAATCCCAACTGTGCTTCGGGTACTTCATGATTTTGTTCATGATCAGAAGGCCAAGGGATAAACTGGAGTTGTGTTGTACTATTTTACCTTCATGCTCCTTGCTTCCATTCAAAAGCAGTTAAACATAAAAAAAGTTTTATTAAAATAACTTCAAACAAAACCATCACCACAGAAAACCAAACGCAAACAAACCAAGCCCTACAAAGTAAAAAACTCCAATCAAAACACGACAAAACCAATTGACTCTTCCAAACCAACTTCCAAAATTGCTGCAGTGAATCAGGTGAAAAGAAAATAATGAAGATGGATATGAAGTCAGCAACTATTTTACTGTTCAAAAATCTCAACTGTACTTCAACCATCCCAATTTAAATACTTCTGCAAACTCATTTTCAAAGTTGTTCCATAACACATTAATAAAGAATAGTATTAAATCTGTATGCATTGGTTCAGAGAACTCTAGTAACATAAAACATTTGAATTAAGGTAGGCACTTAATTTAGAGGAGAGCTGCAACTAAAGCCTGTCAGAATAAGGCTTTGTTGTAACAGCAGATCTTTTATAGTAACTGAATGTGATTTTAATGGAAGTACTGAGACCTGTTAGAAATTAAGCTTTACAGAAGCAGAAAGTTATTTTTGTAATTATTTTGCCTTTTGTGTAAGTTATTTCTTCTAACTGTAATGAAAATTTGTTTTCAGATTTCCATTCACCCCCAGAAGAAAATGAAGATCCTTATAATCTCGATGATGCTCCAGACAATTTGGATTATGTTATCAGGCTAAAAGGTGGCATTCCCTTTGTTTATGATAACAAAGAGATGATGGAGCTCAATGAGCCTCGGAGTTTGCCATATCCTGACCTGCAGACCTACACCCTTGACCTGAGCCACGTTCTTGCTCTAATTGCAGATGGCCCAACGTATGTTCCTCTTTCGTTACTCTCTCCCCCTTCAGGCTGCTGCTTACCTGTAGCTTAGCACTTCTCACTTCTGTGATACTTAATTCCTCAACATACCCATTCTACAGTAATGTTTTGTTTTGCCTTTCTCAAGAACTTATGCATCATGGAAAACCTTAAAAGGAAAAAATACAATGCCACCTCTGGCTACCTTTCATTTCTTGATTTCTTAGCATCAACCATGGCAAAATAAGGAGTTAACAGAGAAAAGCAAGGAATTGGCCAAATGTTTCCATTCAAGTCAAATCTGACCCAAACTTCTTGAAGCATAGGAACTGAAACTTGAACCTCTTTTTTTTTTTTTTTTTTTTAATTTTGTTTTGGTCTATGCTGAACTTGAGGTTTTTGAACAGTTGTCTGAAATTCCTTCATGTCTGTTCTCCTCTGGTTGCATGAAGAGAAACCCTGCATATGCAGAGCATACAGATCAGCTCAGCAACATAAATATTCAGTCTGATTTGTTCCAGATGTGAATTAACTGCTCATATGCTGCAAAACTGACCCATGCATGCACAATCAAAATAAGTCTGAAATTTCCCAGAACCACCAAATTCCTGGGAAGTCTCTAAAAACTAGAAATGTAACAATTCTAGTACAGTCACTGACACTCATGACAAAGCAATGTCCTTGCCTCGTGCATGATGAAAGCATGTGCCTCCAGTTTTTAAATTTACTTCCTAGCTGAGGATTGGAAACCATCTCTCATGGCCTCAGCACCAGGAAAGGAAAAGAATCTACTCTATGATGGACCTAAAGAGGAACCTGGACTGTTCTTCTGAGCTATTTGCCCTGTGTGCCAGCACTGCATTGCTGGTGCTCCTGCCTGGGAGAGATCATCACTGACAGTGTGCCCAGTTAGCCCCACCTGGTGCATTCTTTCCCCTGTGAGTCTGTCTCACACTTGTGTCAGTCTGTCTGCCTCGTGCAGCGACAGTGGCAGAGCCTGTGGCAAAACAAGCCTGGCCCATTCCCTAAGCCCTTTCTCAGGAGCAAACCCCTGTGCTTCTGCCAGCGTTATCAGCTCCAAACCAGTGCCAGCTTGAGCAGGCTTTGGTTGCAGTCAGCAATGGGTGAATGCATTCCAGTTACAGTGTGTTATATTCCAAGAGATGGGTAATGAGAAGATAAAAGGACAAGGAGGAAAACTTGAACCAAAAGTCATGCTGAAGCCCCTTCTGCAGTGTTAACTCAAACCTTAGACTTTACAGTCGTAACAGGAAGCCCTAAGTAAGAAGGGCCTTGGTAGGACAAGTTAGAACACTCAGCACCTTTGTGAATGTAGGTCAGTCACCTGCTCCTTTCACTAATTCAGAGTAAGCTTTTGCAGGCTCATCCACACTCTCTGATAAATATGCACAACCCAAAAGAAAAAGGTCTTTGCCATAATCCTGTTGCATAAGCTCTTATGGTATTGTTTCCCTGTTTGCAGCAAGTGCTTTCCTGTCATTTGTGCCCATCACATGTGGGGCTGTTGAGAGATCAAGAGCCACTGTTCTTTAATCTTTGCTGTTGGTAAACTGATGAAATCTCACCCCTACTCCTCAGGCTTGTGGTCTTCTGGATAACAGTGTGACCCAACAGAGACTTCCTGCAGTGGGCAAACAGGTCTTGATCAGTATCGGGTACTGTGAGACTGGGTTTGAAATAGACTTCCAAAACCATAATGGGATTTGTGTCCTAATGAGGAGAGATTGGCAACAATAAAGCAGGAAAAAGAAGGCTATTACATTAACAGTGCTACCAAAATATTGTAGAGTCAATAAGAATTGACAGATGGTGAAAAGAAAAACCATGTCATTGGTTAAAAATAGAAGGAGAAACATGACAGAAGATGAAAGTGAAGATGGAGCTCTGAGTAGGCAAGCAGGAACAAAAAAGCATATTTTCTAAAAAGGGCACAAGAAATTATTTTGGAAAAAAATATTTCTACACAATATGTGTGTTCTTAAGGCATGAAAATTGAAAGCATATTGGATCTTATCTTGGCTTCTCACATCTAACTGAAAAAGCAAATAAATTTGGAGGATATTTAAAAAAAAATGTCACAATGTGTAAGGCTGGATGACAAGTTGTTTCTGTTCTATATGAGAAGATTGTTCTATTGGAGGTACCATTTTAGAGAAGTTGCAATTGACATCACATTTGATTATAGGTTTCATGCTTTGGTCATTAATACTAAAAGGACTGCAGTTTATGCACAGGTATAGTGATGAATACTTGGACAAGTTGAAGGACATAACACGGTTATGTAGAGTTCTGTTTTAGATTTCACTAATAACTTTGGCCTAAAATTGGCTTACATATTTGTTTACCAGTAGGATAAAAAGAATGGATTTGTCTTGGACCTCATAAAACCCCCCGACTTCGTTTTTACTGTGAAAACTTTGATGTTCTTTTTGAATTTGAAATACAACTAGTTTTAAGTTACAGTTCATTTTTGTGTTTTCTTTTACAGAAAAACATATTGTCATCGGAGGCTTAACTTTTTAGAATCTAAATTTAGCTTACACGAGATGTTAAATGAAATGTCGGAATTTAAAGAACTAAAGAGTAATCCCCATCGAGACTTTTATAATGTGAGAAAGGTAAGTGTGAGGAGGATTAAAGGCATGGCACTGCTTTTAGTAGGAGTTCCAGCAATTTTGTTTTTCTTATGGGAGGTGCAGATGATATGCACGAAGTAGCGTGTGCATACCACTCAACTGAATGAAGTTATTTTAAGAATGTTAACATTTTTCTACTTGGGAGCTCTCCAGGAAAATTAACTTGAATGTGCGTGGGTTAATTGGATTATGCTAAACTAATTTGTTTACTTACTCAGAATCAAAGGGGCTTAATTGTGTGTAGATTGCTTTAAAGGACTGAAACAGAGTTAGTCAAATGGAGCTCACTTGGATTATGAATAAAAATACCCATATGGAGGTTTAATTAATTTGAATGAACTCAAAGACCTTCAAGTGCATTTTTCTGCTTTCATGTAGGTATGTCCTACTAGACTGTAGTAGGAACAGCTGTATAGATTTTAGATGATAATTGCACTTCATATTGAAAATAGATGTTTAAATACATGTCAAAAGACCTCCCACAGAAACTAAACTGAGGGTTCATGCTGCCATCAGTATCTGATAAAAAAAGCCTGTGAGATATTAAGTAAAAAGATTATCTGAATTGTAGCCTTGGCTCCCTCTGAGATACACTGGGCTATAATTAGGAGACAGGTAGGGGAATCAAGGAGCTGATTTAATTTCCTGACATATTCACACCCAAGGGAGCTGTGTTCTCTTCAAAGCATGGAAGCAACAGTGTTAGGCTGCTTCATTTGCTTCCCTTTTCTGAAGTGGAGGGGAAGTTACTGGAGTTACTGCTTCATTTTGATGGGTGAGATTTCTTCACAATTGTTGCTGGAGTTTTTAACCCCTTTAGGTACATTTTGCATTGTTTCGCTATGCAACTGGAAGAGGTAATCCTTATTTTGTAACTTCAGGGTTTACTTATCCTTCTTGTTACATTCTGGTGAGCACTAGTTCATCAAAAAGTTCTCTTGGCTTTTCCCTATAATGCCCAGTGTGTTTGCTGGCTACTGAATGTTTGCTACTGTTGTGGTAATAAACTGTCCAAGGTAAAAGTGTTTGGCTGTCCCAGTGTCCATCACGAGGGTAGAAGTAGATGAGTTGTCAGGTAAGTTCTAATGGATTTCACCCTTCCAACTGTTAAATGTAAGGATGGGAGGATCTGTCAGCTAATTCACTCAAGTGGCAGAGACTCAGCTCCCAACCTGACAGTTTTCTTGCATAACCCTAGAAAGACATTTGCTGCGTGCCACATTCAGAGAAAACACTTCAGTAGCTGACAGAGACTTTAATAATAAAACACACGGTGACTGAGACATGCAGAGGTGTGGATCGGGTGACTACCACAATCAGTTTGATTACTGAGAAGTTGTAATTAACAGGATTGTACTTGCTAAGTTCAGCTTTTGATCTAAAAGCGAATGTTCAATGTCTCTGGGCATATCTTAATTACTTTTTAATTACCTGCTGTTGGATAAGCCACTCTACAAAAGGATTCATGTTGTTCAAAAGCACAAAATGTGCATTGCTTCCCCTCTGGCAATAAGCGCATTCCAGAGAGCAGGAACCAGCCTGCTCTTCTCTGCCAGATACAATTCTTACTGCCAGGTACTGCTTGAAAAATTCTTGCTGCACAGAGTTAATCTTGCTTAAAGTATTTTTATGAAGCAAGATCACAAGTAATATTTTTCTGAAGCACTCTGGAAAGTAAACTGCACTGTAGATACAGTTCTTGTAAGCCCCCAGATAATCTTGTTTCCTCTATGTCTTGCTAACCCGAGTAATGTTTGGAACTGTAACTTCCCTGAAGTGCTTCCTCCCTAATAACACTATCAGCAGTGAAACATCTGAAAGCCACACATCTCAGCCTATGTTTTCAGGCTGTCTCTCTGCTAAGTCAATCCTAAGAAGTGCTTACTGCTCACAAGGAAAGCAAGGAACAGGATTCACCTTCCCAAAGGGCTGTTGGTGCAGTTGTGTATCACATCCCTCAGTCACAAGTGTGGAGGTCCTGGTACAATCTGCTTATATGAAAGAGCCAAAGTAACGGATGGAAAATGCCAAAATTAGAACAGATATGAATGCAGTGGCAAGGTCAGTCAGTGAACGTGTATTGCTGCATTTAGAAAGGTACAGTAGAAAGCTGGTCAGGATTAATTGCTGGCATGACAACCAAGTATTACTGGTTCTCCCCTGTCTGCTGCCCTCTTCCCCACTTTTTTCCTGATTTAATAGGAATTCTCCTCCAATGAGCTCATCTATTTCTTAAAACCCAGGATAAGGCTCATCTTAAAGAAGGGACATGCATGTGTATATCTTGCATATTGAACTTAACTGGAATGCAGCCCAAGATACGTTTTGCACTGATCAAGCTGGACCTGGAGAATTGCCCTTTACTAAGGACACAGGTATTTCTCTAGACAGACAAGAATTCACAGGTGGTAAGACAGCGTGGCTGGCTCCCCTTGGCTCTCCACAGGAGGTGAACAACTGTCTTGTGTAGGGCAACACTAACTTTAGAGGAGACTCTTGACTCTGCCATCAGCAGGGTTCCTCACGTCCTCCAGCTGATGCACAGCAAAGTGCAGGCAACACACATCCCCCACATAACGCTGCCGTTATGATGGGTGAAATTAAGGAACAAAAGTTTAGCTCTATGGTACACAAACTCAGAACTGAGTTTTAACCTTTGTGTACCAGGGTGTCCTGTCCTGTATGTGAGGTTTGTTTGAAGAGGGCTTCCCGTAGACCTCTGTGCCCAACAGCCTCAGATAGTTCAGAGCAGACAGTTAATTTTTTTTTTTTTAAGGTGAAGCCAAGAGATTTTTTTACCTAACATGTATTTGCTACCTTTGTAATCCATGTACTGCATTGGCAGGTGTCCTTCACTGCAAATAGCTTTGGTAACAGTTTCTAAAGATGAAAAAATCACAGCCTAAGCCTCTTTGGATATTCTTTCTTTCTATAGCCACTATTTCAGTGTGTCAGCAAACCAGACCTGAGGATATGTCCTAGCAGTGACTTTTACACATCACATTCCCTTGCCTGCAGGCTCACTAGCCCAACCTTGCGTGGGGAAGTGTGCATGGAAGAATGCAGTTTCTGCATTCACAGCCCTGCTGAATGCTCTACTGCAATAGCTGGCATCCGTTGGATTAGGGCATTGCAACTGTTCTTTTCTTTTTTTAATTATTGGTTAGACAAAAAAGAAGTAATTTCTAGCTGTTTTTTAAGACCACAGACTTGAAATACCACTGGTTGTACTTGTAAGAAGGGAAGTTAGAGTGGGTTTAAATGCTGCGAAATTCTATAGATCTCACAAAATACTGAATGAAATTAGCAGACGTCTGCTTTTTAAACATTTGATTACAAGCCTTGTGAGTGAACGGTGAACCCATACTTTAACTTCTCTGAGCTTTGATTCATTCTAAGTTTGCTTTTTTTTAAATGTTTCTTTTATTTCCCCCACTAGCTACTTAACTGACTTTGGTGATGAGATTGTTTCATCACATAAACCAAAATGGCAGTGAATGGGAAGACTTACTGGTTAGCATCAGATCCAAAGGGAATAATGTCCCTTCAGCATGACACGGAATGGTGCCTTGCCACTGTGAACTGGCAGCAAAGCTGGCTGTTGTGCTTTCAAAGCACTGTGAATGCTGCTTCTCGCCTCCTGCCTTGCAGAGATGCTGAGGCAAGTCCTTGTCTCTACCCTCAATCTTCCAAGCGAGCACAAAATATGATCAGGTGTAAAGGCATCAATCATTATAATGCAGAGTTTCTGTAGAGACTGTAAAGAAAGCTCTTCCTCTCTCCTTTGTTTTAGTAATTAAAAGAACAGAAAAAGAGATTTGTTTCTCTTCACAGCAGTGCATTTCTGTATTTGTGGGAATACAAACACTCTGGGGTTGGATTCTGCAGCCAGACAAGAAGCTGGATACACAGGGATTCTCATCTCATCTCTCCCGGTTTCTGGGTTGCTCTGCATGGCATAAATATGAATTAGACAAGCTCCCGAGGAGCTCTGCACAGCTCTAGGGACTATTTCTGCTGCCAGGAGCATTCCTGCACTTACCCTAGGACAGAGCATTTTGTGTTTCTGCCTCTCATGCCTGTTAAAGAACTGCAAGGAGAAAATCAATCACATTGTATAAAGCTGTGCATCCTATCAGAAAAGCTGATGCAGTATGAATGTATTGACAAGCAGGGAATCTAGCAGTGGGATGAGGAATGATTTCCCTTCAATTTGGCATTGAAGTAAAGCCTGCAGAGGATTCAGTGTCAGGTTTATGCAGCCCATAGCTATTGGGCTAGAAGTGTTTACAAGTTAAAGTGTATGTGTTTAGAAAATGGGGCAGTTTACAGCTGTAGATGCTACTAATCCATGCCCTGGGAAAGTTCAGTGTTATTAAAAGGGCTGGCATTGGCATTTCTTTTTGCTGTATTTATCACACCACTCTGAATCTAGCTCATATGCCTAATTCAGTGCAACACTGTCTCTGAAATGCACAGATCAGCATCCATAAAATAGCTCTGAGATGGATATTTTGTGGAGATCTGAGCAATGGTGGAAGGAAAGAGAAGGAATGCAAGAAGATGAGGGAGGAGGCAGAGTGGTTGAGGGAAGCTGGTGCTGGTTCGATGTGGAGGGCAATGGCAACTCCTTCAAGCTGTAAGTTGTACACAGATGTAACCATGATGCCTTGAGGCATCGTGAGGCATCAACCACCTTGCCTGAGAAGGACAGGATTTCACCCCAAAGCCTGCAGAGAGATGCACAGGGTGGTCAGGTCAGTGAGGAAGGGAATGGAATAGTCTGAACTGAGAATGTGCAGAGAAAGAAAGCCTGGCTTTGTTACATGGAGAATTGCTGAGTGAAGGGAATTCTACCATCCTTTAAGTGCAAGAAAGCTGATGTCCACCATCGCTTGAATGATGGAATTACAAGAAATTAACCTTTATGTAAACAATTGTTTCCATTTGTTAAGAAGGTGAGTTCACTGAAGGTATAATACTGTGTTCCAAGACAGGCTTCTGTCAGTCATTCTGTTTTTCTTTCCATTGAAGATTAATGTGACCTTGAGTGAAAAGTTTTCTGCTGGGGGAGGGGACAATAAGCAGTGCAACAGGAAATGTGGTTAAGGGAATGCAGATGGGTTTTTTTTTCCACTAAGGAGAAACTGGGCTGGAGTGGTACTGTAGTGAATTTGAAAATGCAAGCAGAATGTTTGCAAATAGAAACAAATAAACATTGTGGTAGGGCTGTGTTACTCATGGTCCAGAAAAGTGTCAGCTTACTTCATATATTGTATGAAGAACAAAATAGTAACATCCTAAACTGGCAGTGGCTTTGTCTTTTTTGGGGGGAGGAAGGCGGAAAAGAGGGTATTTACCACCCTTATATGAATTCAGTCTGTTCAAATTGTTTTAGTAGAAGCCTTTCATAATAAATTACAATGAAATTAGTAACAATCTTTTAGCATGATAACATTTCACATAATAATAACAACAATAATGACAATAATCTGCCTAACCAAATCAGCCCATCTAAGCTCTGCCCAAGTGTCGCTGTTGTACCAGGGACAGAGTTAGAAATGACACAGCTCGGTCCAGGAAGAAATAGAATTATTTATTTAATTTACAGATGGGTTTATATCATTTACTTTGCTTGAATGGCATAAGGTTATCGGTCCTTGACCATCCACCTTTTAGAATGATTGGTTAAACTCTACAACACCCATTTCAAAATATTTCTCCAGTCAGCATCACAACAAAGTTCATAACAACTTGCACCTGCAAGATAAAGGGACTAGTTTACAAAAACCTCTGACTGCTTTCGGCCAGCATTCATGTAAAAGCAAGGACTTTCACATGGACACTGGCAGAAAGCTGGAAAATCTCTCCATGACCCAGCTTTCAGCATCTACACCCAAGGGTTCTGTGTTCAGATGCTTCGTTTAGTTAGGATTACACCCTGCATGGTAAAAATGTACAAGAGCATACACACTAACTATGTGCTAGGGTAGCTCAAAGCTCAAGTCCTTAAAACCTTCCAAAAAGTTGCATTTCTGCTAAAAAACAATAAAGAAAAAAAAAGCTGTGTGATACTCTTATGACTTTAGAATTCAGTCTTTTATGAGTTTTTGTTACTGAAGTTGCTGCTTGCTTAAAGATCAAATTATACTGGGTAGTAAAAAAAGGTAGCTAAAATAGTGAATATTCTATGGAAAAAGCATGAAGGAGATTTCAGAAAGGTCTCTTAACTTTTGGCAGATACATATGTTTAGGTTGAAGGAGGAGGAGGTGAAGGGAAAAAAAAAGGCAGATCTTTGTTCTCAGAATAAACCTACCGTGGTTAGCTCAGCTCTAGGGCTGTGTGTGATGTGTTTGTGGGGACTGGAGAAGATGTCACAGGAGCTCACTGAACAGCAAAGGCACACTCCAGAGCATTATTTCTCAACAGGAAGCAGGATTCTAAAAGCAATGTGATCCTTGCACACAAGCAAACAAAAGAAACAAAAAGCCTCCTTGCTTTCCGTCCTTGCCCTTCTGACAGCAGTGAATTCATGTTGATTTACATAAAGAGGAAGTGCTGTGTCTTGTTTTGTTCTGACTTTTTTTCAAGACTTATTAATTCCAGTAGGCGAGCCAGCACTGGAACCACTGCATTCTGAAATTCAATAAACTACACTTACTCAGGGTCCTACACCTGTATTCTCTGCTTATGACTTGCTTTTCATTAATATTTAGAGCCAATAGGGCATCTGTTGGTTCACTCTCCTATACAAGCTGGCCAAGCCTAGTAGTATTTCACTGTTCCAGGAAGAGTTTACAGTAAACAACATTTGTGCCTAAACCAGAGGATGTTTATTAACCTGAGTAAGCACATGTATAAAATGCACTTGGGCTCTGAAGAGGGTGATAATATGTTAAGTGGAGGTGTTTTTACTGTTTATACACAGCATTGTTTCCTGTGCATTAATAATGTACTTTATGTTCTGTACTTCGAGACAGCAATGTGTTTCTTTTTCATTTAGCTTTAATGTGTCTGGTATGTATGACTTAGGCAGTGATTAACACTTAAGCATTTAGGATTCAGTCTTATATCCTGGTCTTTAGTTATGCTACTGACATTCACAGGGAGAGGCTACAAAAACTTGTGTATATATATAACAGGCAAATAAAATTACTCCAGGTGGCAAGTGAAGTAGTGGCATTCCTGTGGCCTGTATGTCATGGCATAAACCTAGCTTTACACTGCAGGAGGGTGGCTTATTCATGGGCTCTGTTTCCTGCTGATCCTTAAAAGCAGATAAGGATGTTAATTAGTTCTGCTGGTGGATTGTGAAACTGCAGAGTCACTGCACAAAAGGGAATGCGTTGGGCTCGCTTTGTACGTGTCCACGTTTGCTGTTTCCTGGACAGAGGAGTCCCGGATGAGAGTCCTTGCACATTTAGGTTCAGTGGCTCCTTATAGCTGGCTTATCAGGGTATTTGCTTTATCTGAGAAGTTCTTTTAGTGTTACTAGGGACTTACACATACTGAAGGGAAAACTTAAATGACAACCACCCCCCCAGATCTCGTGAGTTGTCTCTCTGGATTGTGTTCCAACAGAGGCTGCTCAGGTAGCAGTGCAAGCTTCCGAGCAAAAGCAAAGCAGACCTGTGGAAACCATTTGTTTCTTGTCAGTAGTTTGTTTTTTTTTTCCCAACAAAACCTGAAGGAGTACTCTCAGCCCTTCTGTGAATTTGCACTTCCCTTAGTGTGTGAAGAGATCTAAGAAAAGAGATCTGAAAAGTCTGTCAGCGTTATGAGTTGCTGTATTATAATTAAACTTGGAAAAAATGGTGACAAAAATCTCTCGTGTATATTCTTCAGTTCTAGTGACCTAAGGTGTTTCATATGGTTGAAATACAAAAATGAATTCTGCTTTTGGAAATGGCTGAGAATTCCAAGTCCCTTCAGTCAGTGAGGATAGCTATAACCACAGTCTATAACTAGAGAAGCATTGTTGACTCATTAATGAAGTAAAAGGATGCTAACAGATCAGAGCGTCCTTTAAGGAAGTATCAAATTTAATCTGAACCCAGGATCAGTGATTGGCACTTAGACTGTATCTTGTTGAAAACCTTCCCGTTTAAATTGGAAACTACTAATTGAGGGCTACTTTACTTACAGTTCTGCTTATTGAATAATTCCACCAAAATCAAAATGTCAGGGTTCTGAAA
The DNA here is from genome assembly GCA_013399875.1 of Gymnorhina tibicen. NCBI lineage: Eukaryota > Metazoa > Chordata > Aves > Passeriformes > Artamidae > Gymnorhina > Gymnorhina tibicen. The sequence continues at coordinate 246,896 of VXAZ01004047.1, read as the reverse complement.
TATTTTGATTTGCTTAGGCACTAATCCATTTGTTGCTTAACGAATATTCTAGAAGGCTTTAGTCCTTGTTGTCAGTGACATAGATACTTTGCTAATTAAGTTTATGTATATGGATGATAAGCATGGATAACCTTTTGATTTCAGGTTGACACTCATATCCATGCTGCTGCCTGCATGAACCAGAAGCACTTACTGAGGTTTATTAAGCACACCTATCAAACGGAGCCCGACAGGATTGTTGCAGAGAAAACAGGCAAGAAGATGACTTTAAAGCAAGTCTTCGAAAGCCTTCACATGGACCCCTATGACCTCACTGTAGACTCTTTAGATGTCCATGCAGTAAGTCTAGCAAAATGACAAAACAAATGGGAAAAAGCTAAGTTTTCCAAGTGTGAAATTCTAGTTTCTATAATGTTTGCATGATGACTTACTAAATCAGAATTTGACTTCATGCATTACAGTGCATGTTTGAAAGAAGTTACCACAGGATTTCTCTTTTCTGTGCCTTTTATTGCTAGGCAATGTAATTTATAAACTATTGTGTGTTCTTAAAACCACGGTTATTTGGGTCTTTTCCCTCCTCCAGGGACGTCAAACATTTCATCGATTTGACAAATTCAATTCCAAGTACAATCCAGTTGGTGCCAGTGAGCTGAGGGACTTGTATTTGAAGACTGAGAACTATATTGGTGGTGAATATTTTGCTCGTATGGTCAAGGTAAATAAGTTTCAAGCTTTTCCAGCTGTAGAGAAATGAAGGTTTGTAATAGATTTGTGATCTCATAATTGTATATAGAGCTAACACTATGGTTAAGTGATTCCAAGCATTTGGCTTGTTCCAGCAATTCCTCAGAGGAAAACCTCTGCTAAGCAAGCCTCTGCTGCTTTCTGAAGAGTTTTATGAGTTAGAAATGTACACATAAGCTGTATGAGTTCAAAGATGAGCTGTGGGTAGTTTTAAAGTAATGGAGAAAAGCCGAGGGTCAATTCACTGGTTTAGTATTTTGTTAGGATTTAGCTGACTACTGGTAGTTGCTAGGGAAGGAGGAGCTAGGGAAGTGCCTCTGCATCAATCTCCATCTGCACATGCATGCAACAGGCTTCAAATTAATTTCTTAGAACAAAAAAATTAGTCATTTTTGTGATGTAGTATATGTCAGCTCTTCTTGAATGTACAGAAGTATTGTCTAAAATTAATTGCTGTAAAATTGCTTACTACCACAGCTTCTGGGTCAGATTCTCCATTGTTCTGCATATCTTATGTAGACATTTGCTGTAGTTTAAATAGTCTAATTCTGATTTGTCAATCCTAAACTTAGGTCTGACAAAGGTGTTAGCAATGACTGCACAAGAACATGGTCCTCCAAAAGGAGGTGTTAGAGTTTTTCCCAGTTATATATACAGTTAAGTTATACTCACATGATATTGGAGGTAGCTTACTAGGAGAATATTTAGATGTCTAAAATAAAACAATGGATTGAACAACATGAGATTCCTTTTATCTTGAAAGGGTGCCAATATAGTTTTGTCTACTCTGAGGAAAATGCAATGATAAATATATTTCTAGCTGTAAATTATCTTAGTGTCCGTATTAAAGCAAATATATTTATTACTTACTAGGAAGTAGCCCGTGAACTAGAAGAAAGTAAGTACCAGTACACAGAACCCCGCTTATCCATTTATGGACGGTCTCCAGATGAATGGCTGAACTTGGCAAAATGGTTCATTAAGCATAAAGTTTATTCCCCTAATATGCGCTGGATAATTCAGGTTCCCAGAATCTAGTAAGTAATCAGGAGTTCTTGGTAATCTTCATAGTTTGAAATTATACCAATGACTTAATTTCTGATAATATTTAGATGGCTTATTAGCTGTCCTGTAGTTCTATTTATAAGCAATAGCTTGGGAGATTTATTTTTGACCATTGGTGCAGTTTTCCTGACAGTCTGGGGGTGGAAGACAGGAGATGGGGATTGAATCTAGTCTTTATGAAGCTATTCAAAACTACTGTGAATTATTTGTAAGTCTGAAGACATTAAAACCAAAAATTACAACTGGGTGAAATCATACTGTATTCAAAGGCAGGTTAAAACACAATTTAGTAATGAGAATAAATCAACTCTTGAATTCCATGAAGGAGAAGAAAATGCTCTGTAAAACTATTATCATCAAGATCAGTAACTAAATGACAGTGAACTTGGAAACAATCCAGACTGATGATTTCCCAGCTTAAATCCTTATCAGTTCTTCTTAGTTTTTAAGCATCCTTTGGGAATTCATTTCTCTGTTTCCAATACTATGTGTTGTAATACAGTCTCCTCTGATAATTTTGTCAGACTTAATAGCTGAGCTTCATGTTTTGAAATGTCACAGTAGGAGTATGAGTAGAGAAGGACTGTCACAGTCACACCTATCCCCCAGAGTGTGCTTTTCACTGGGGAGAAAGTCTCTTCCCTTTAATTTCTTACATAGCAATTTCTTACGTGCATGGCTCAGTCAGCACTTTGAATAAGTCATGCACTTAGTGGCACATGGAAGCACTATCCCTTTTTTCTGAAAGGCTCACTAAAGCAGAGCATTCTACTTTCCTTTGGAGTAGTTACAACTTTAGGAAACAGAATCTTTCACGAGAGATAGCTCCTTATCTCCCGTTAGTATGTGGATGTCTGCAAGGGAAAGGGTCACTGAGGCAGCATCAACCCCTGCATGCTGTCTCTATTTTTGGAGCACTTGAGAGCTTCAGCAGAGCCTGGATGAAGCAGAGTGCCAGGCAGTGCAGGAAACAGAGCACAGAGACAATCTGCCCTGACATAAACTTTGAATTTCTGAACCTGGTGGAACTGAAGCTCTAGAATGTACACAAATAACAGAAAATACAAAAGTGAAGGACAATACAAGCTTATTAAAGAATGTGTCTATTTTTTCCCCTTCAGTGACATATTTAGGTCTAAAAATATTCTGCCTAGTTTTGGGAAGATGTTGGAGAACATCTTTGTACCTCTGTTTGAAGCAACAATCAATCCCAAAGACCACAAAGAATTGCACCTGTTCCTCAAATACGTAAGTCTGTTTGGGTTTTCTGTCTCACATGAAATGGATCCTGTACTGCTCATATTTTATTTTATATCTGTTCCCAGACACTAGAAAAGCTTCCTTGTCCATAGATTGCTTGTATTATTGTTTCAAAGCCCTGACATACAATTTAATAAAAGTCTGACTGAGGTCCTGTTGTCAGATAAGCTGGTCAGCACCTATTTATTTGTCCTTTCATTAATGACCAAAAATGTCTGCATGCTCTTGTGCATCATCATCCAGGATGGGTACTTTGAGCTGCTTCTGGACTGGCCTCCAAGAAGGAGGCAGCTGAAAGGAGGCATTGTTTAGATCCTGATGGATCTCAGGAGAGAAGTGGGGATGTAGCTGCTGGGACAAGGTTAACACAGACATTTCTGAGTGTGCCCCAAATCAGAACTCTGAGGTGTGCTGGGAGCCTCTTGCTTTCAGCTGCTTATCAAAGACAACAGATGAGTTCAAAGGATCTTAGGGAGTCTTGCAGCTCTGTAAGCCCCCGCAGGAGCCTGAAGGCTTTTGTGCACCTGGGCTTCCTGTTTGTCTCAGAGGACAAAAATTGATAAAGCTTTGAGAAAACACGTCATTCCTGCTGTGTGCATGGTATGGTGGGATGCCTGCTAGGATAGGGAGGGAAACAAAGGAAGAGGGACTGGATACTTTGTTCAAGCAAGTCCTGAAGCAAGAGTAAATGACACTAAAGTTTGCTTCTAGAAAACCCTAATTGCTGTGAATTTCCTATCCCACCAGGTGACTGGCTTTGACAGTGTTGATGATGAATCCAAACACAGTGGCCATATGTTCTCTGATAAGAGCCTTAACCCTGACCTCTGGACCAGTGAGAAGAATCCCCCATATAGCTATTATTTGTATTATATGTATGTGAACATCATGTTGCTAAACAACCTTAGGAGGTAAGTAGATATTTTTCCCAGAAAATCAGTATCTTGCTGTTGGACTAAGTCAGTGTCTAGATTACAGATCTTCTGAAACAAGGGTTATTTTGAATTATTTAAGAGTTGAGTACTTGAGATATTTTGAAAATACTAACTACAGAATTAATTCAAATGAAATATTCAGAAATTGTAGAGGCATCAGATTAATATCTTGGTTTGATATTTGTCTGTATTTTTGGGTTTTTTAACTCCTTAAAGCTGCATATATCAAACAAAGCAAAAGAAGGAACCCCACAAAACTCACTTACTGACCTTTGCTTGGATTCACAGTGGATTTCCAAATACAGTGTACCTGCCTGTTGGTGGCTTGCTATCTCCTGTTAATTTAAGAGACACAAAGTTCTGTTGTGACACACTGGCTTAAGGGCTGCTGCATTCAGAGACAGACCAAGTAGGATACAATTACAGACTGCACATCCAGCTAACTTCCTTTAGTAGGCTTCTTGACTCACTCAGTTTTACTACTTTTGAGACCAATGTCTGGGCAAGTAATGCAGGGAGTTATTGACATCAGACTGTCAGAGCAGATTTTGGCATCAGGCTCAGGAAAGCCTGAAATTCAACGTGAGGTTATGTTACTAAATTTGCAGCTAACTCATTGAGTGACCTGCACAACTGACTCCAGCTGAGGCACAGTGAGGTTATCCATTGATATGACAGTGTCATCACTTACCCTGCAAGGATTTGGTTCATTTCATTATTTACGTTATTTTAGTTAATTTAGAAAATATTTGGGGATTTTCTTATAGAAGGTGCACAGATTTGTCCTTTTATAATTTTTATCCAAGTTAAAATTCAAAATTATTATTCTTATAATAATACTATTATTATATTATTATTTCTTCTCTCCCACTGCTACTTCAAGCATTAATGTCTCTATCATTCTATTTGATCAAAACTCATAATACAAAAACCCACCTTAAATTACTTTGTATGTGCAACAAACAGGCTTAGTTGTTGGTTTTAATTCTATCGTGGAAAGGACACACTACAGCAGATAAGTCATCCCTTTCTCCTGACTTCCTTTACATTCTCTGCAGTCTACGTGCTTTTTCTATTCCAAGGGCAGATTCTGCCAGAACTAATGCATTTCTTTTTTTACCTCAAGATCATTTCAACTACTGTATTAAAATGCCCCCAGATAGTGATTAAATATTCTTTACAGCTAAGTGAAATACTGACAGAATTCACCAGTGAGTCAGTACAACTGTTTCCCCTGTTAATCATACTGACTACTTGGGTTAACACAGCCATGACAAGAGTGTTTTATGTTTTTGGTAATATTAGCAAGGATGGATTACATCCTCACATCAGGAGAAATGTTACTGAACTTCCACTCTAGAACTGCCTTATATTCTAGCACTCCTTGTTGAAACTGTGTTTTAAACATCTCCAGATACTTATGGGACATTTCTCTGCACTGAATAACAGGGTCCATTAAAACCTCAAACCCAGCATCACTCTTAGTGTAGATGATAACATAATTCTAGAAATTGCAGTGTGAAGTCTGTTGTAATAACTAACATTCCTAGATCACTTCTGCTTCTGAGGATGTGGTTTTGTGCTACACTTATCCTGGTGAGATGGCAGGCTCTCATCACACTAGTACTGTTAGCTAACTCTTGGCACGTGCTTCCTCTTCTTCCCTCATTTTGAACCAGGAATTCTGCAGCCACAGGTTGCATGGGTTTACTGAATTTTCCATCTGTCAGTTCATTCCACTTAAATCCATTCAGTAGCTGTTCACCCAGTGGGTAGACAATTGCTAACTGAGGTGTAACTGGGGAAGGAAAGAAGACACAAATACATCTCGTGGTAGAAGGGGCTTCAGTAGAGGGGACACACCTTTTTGACAGCAGCCCACTACAGGCAGGCCTGGTTAGATGTCACATCAAACAGTATGAGAATGTGTAACTTAATTTTTTTCTTTTTAAATTCACATATTAATGACAGTTATATACCAAATACATAAAGAACTGTGCCTTTTTTTAAGTGGAACTTGCTTTAAATCTCCTCAGGGAAAGAGGCATGTGCACTTTCCTGTTTCGACCTCACTGTGGAGAAGCTGGGTCTATCACACACCTTGTTTCTGCCTTTCTGACAGCAGATAACATCTCTCATGGATTGCTCCTGAAGAAGGTATTGCTTGGTTGCTCCTAAACTAATCACTGTGTGCTCAGACATCCATCACTGGTTTGAACATCAGGCACCAAACTGACTTTTATCTGAGCAGCCCCAAATTAATTTGGGCTGCCCCATTAATTCACTTTCTTGGCAAGGCACAAGTAACTCTTCAGTTTGGTCAGAAACTCCACCCAGACCCCCCCTCCTACCCCCAACACCAGAACACGTGGACCTGTTGGAGGGAGTCCAGAGGAGGCCATGAGGATGCTCAGAGGGCTGAAGCACCTCCCCTGTGAGGAAAGGCTGAGAGCATTGGGGTTGTGCAGCCTGGAAAAGTGAAGGCTCCAGGGAGACCTTCTAGCACCTTCCAGTACCTAAATGGGGGTTACAAGAAAGCTGGAGAGGGGCTTTTTGCAAGGGCAGGTAGTGACAGGACAAGGGGGAGTTGCAAGAGGGTAGGTTTAGATTAGATACTGGGAAGAAATTCTTTACTGTGAGGGTGGTGAGGCCCTGGCACAGGTTGCCCAGAAGCTGTGGATGCCCCATCCCTGGAAGTGTTCAAGGCCAGGTTGGATGGGGCTTTGAGCAACCTGGTCTAGTGAAAGTTGTCTCTGCCCATGGCTGGGGGTTGGAACCAGATGATCTTTAAGGTCCTTTACAAACCAAACTATTTAGTGATTCAATGAAATAAATAAGCTCAACTGAACTTCCTGTTCTTAAGGTACAAAAAGACAGCTTTGTCTTCACAGGGAAGGAAGATCAACTGTTCAGATACATCAAAGACTTGGCAGCACCTGTTTTTGGTTACTCCAAGCAGAGCTAAAATTGCATGAACAAAACTTAAAACTTTAGATCTGTTACTACTCCCTGGTTTAGTCCCAGAAGAACTTAAGGAAAGCTCTCATTTTTTCACTACGGGGACAAAGGTCATTTTCTCTGATTGGCATTTCTGTACTTCAGGGTTCATTCAGAAGTTCTTTAAGGGCTTGATTATTTTGATCAAGAAATTCAACATAGCTGTTTGACACAACAATATTTTAGAGAGAACTTAATTGTTATGACAGAACAAATGTTATAATTCCTGCCACATCAGTTAATAAAACCATCACTCAACCCCATCTGCAGGGCACTGTTTCATAATTAAAATAATTGGTCAGTGGGTGGCAGACTTGTACTGAGTTTACTGTAATTTTTCAGGAGTTCTCTTGTAAGTGAGGTTTTTCTGGTTAATGCTGGAAAATTCTTTGTATTTTTCAACATAACCAAGAACAAAGAAAAAATTTGCCTAAAATCATGTCTGATACTATGCTCACAAGTAATAATTCTGAAACTTAGGCCCAGACAGAGTAGCAATAAAGCAGTGTGTGACCAAAGCATTCTCCTCTGCACTCTCTCCTGCGTGGCCTGGTGTGATAAGATGGCATAGCAGGTACTAATAATAGTAACAGTAATAAAGGTACTCGTTAGGTTCATAGGTTGGCTAAAGCAAAATAGTAATAAAGATGAGGCGATCACAGATCATTTATATTATGTACAACAGCAACACATGACTTCTCATAAATTAAAACTTCTTTTGGTTCTGAAGTTTACCTATTGGACTGCAGCTTTGGAAATAAAAAATTGCTTAGAAGTTCTTGCCCAACTGTTTTCTGTAACTTTCAGGTTTTGGGGAAGGTATGCAGCTGGTATCAAATGTAGTGCCCATAATGGTCATACATACTTACTAATCTACAGTAATATCAGTCACCTTATTTTTATAAAATGACACCTATATTTAAGAGCATAAATTATTTTTATAAAGATCAGTAAGATTTAAAATTCAGACTTTGAAATATTTCATAGAGAAGTCATGGTTTAATGTCAACCTAATTTTTTTGGTCTTAGTCTTCCCTCTGTAGTGCTGTTTCCATTTTATCCAAGGGAAATCCTGCTCTTTTTCATTATCCCATAGTACCATTAAATGTTGACTGTGTTTTGTTTTGCAGAGCCCTGTCCTCCAATATCTTTATTATCTTGCACAAATACCCATTGCTATGTCCCCACTTAGTAACAACAGCCTATTCCTGGAGTACTCAAAAAATCCACTACGGGAATTTCTCCACAAGGGACTGCACGTCTCCCTCTCCACAGATGATCCTATGCAGTTTCATTACACAAAGGTAGGAAAGACAAAAAGCACTGGCTTTGAATTTGGCAACAGCACCACACGGGTCCAGAATGACCTGAAAGCTGTTCTATTTCATTGCTTAGGACATAGTGTCATGTCTTTCAGTCACTTCATTCATTCTCCCTCCTCATTCTCTGTCTACTACTCACTGTTAGGCTTCAGAAGGAAATGTCTGATTTCCTAATTATGTTTCTTTTGTACTCTTGCCTCTCCAGTGTTGGCTGTTGAAGTATAAAATGAAGGATGAGGCTGAAGGGAGGTTTGAGCCTTCATAAACAATCCTCTAGAGTGCCAGGAAAGTCCAGTTTCCTTACTCTAATAAGTCTGGGGAAGTACATTACAAAAACACGATGTGGAATCTCAAGATGACATATGAGCTGCTTGCTCAATGAGCTGAAACAGATTCCTGCCCTTGGGTGGCCCGGCAGGACAGGAGTGCCTGGTCACTGGCTGTGATGCCCTCGTTTGTGGCTGGCACCGATTTGAGCCATGCTGTGCCCGGAGGGGCCCGTCCGCCGCTCAGCTCCGTGTCCCAGGACAAGCCGAGCTCTGCTGGCCTTGCCCCGGGCTGGCTGCTGGCCGGGACACGGAGCTGCTGCCGGCTGGAGCATGGATGCAGTCACATGGAGTGTGGAAGATCCTCCGCTGGGACAGCCCGCTGGGGCCACACCCGCCCGCCTGGTGCGGGAGGGCCGGAGCAAGAAATTGCCCTGCTACCTGTCCATGTGCATATTCACTACAGCTTTACAACTGGGTGCTCCAGGGTGTTTGTGTACCCTGGGGGCTCCTTTGCAATTGCCTAAGAAATGCCTCCAAGGATCTGGACTGCGGGCTGCAATTTCTTAGACTAAGCTAACTGGATACCCAGTGCCTATTAATTATTAACCAGTAGTCCTTGGGAAATTTGAAATAAACAATTCTTTTCATAGTAATTGTGATCTTCAAAGTTTTAAACTTCTAATTTTTCACAGCTGTCTAAAGAGCATGTATCAAATCCTTAATTAGTAATGAGTACATATCCCCATTTATATCTTATTTACATATAATTTAATATTAAATGTATTTTGGTGCTGCAGGAAGCTCTCATGGAAGAATATGCTATTGCAGCTCAGGTGTGGAAACTAAGTACCTGTGATTTGTGTGAAATAGCAAGAAACAGCGTTCTACAGAGCGGATTGTCAGATAAGGTAAGTATGGCTGGAAAACCTTTTTTGTGAATACTAGGGCAAGTAGGAACCCAGAAGTCGATAGTCTGAACACTGAATAGCAGGTGCTTAGTGATGTATTTGTGCACATCCCTGTCCTCTTTTCTAGAAACAGTCACAAACTATCTGCTATGCAGTCTTACATTGCAAGTAAAGTATTAACATTACTTTTCCCCATTAGCTTTGTTTTGGAATTCTCAAAATATGTAGAGATACCAGATGCCTGTTTATACTCAGTTCTCCTTCCAGTTACAAACTTAATTATTTGGATGATATCCCTCTGCCAGTGATTTTCTACATCATGTCTCAGCATTAAGTAAAAACAAACAGCCTGTCATAAGCAAGACATGTTTTTGCTTAAAAGGGAGTACTACAGAAAATATTCTGGTTTAGATAGGCAGTCAGATTAAATTAAATTCCCTTTTGGCTTTAAAATTCTATACAGCCAAAGCTTTCTCTAGGACTTACTTTAGGGCATTCTCTCTTCTATGTCACTTTTGAACAATTCTTTGAAGGAACTGGTATGTGAAGGGGCTTCATGATTATATTCTGTTGTTTCTTCCAATATTCCCTAGTGACAACTACTCATTTTCCTCTTGTGCAACATTTAACTAACAAAAGAGACCTCAGCCTCTTTTTGCCCTCTCACATGCAAGATGTGGCAGTGAAGGCTGAACACTAACACAGAGGGTTTTAGCAAGCCAGACTGAGTGCACTTTTGAGTGATCATATGGATGAACTTTGGCCTTAAAATCTCCTAAACTGGCTAAGACTCTGAGGAAGAGCTCAATGGCCAGCTGGTTGAAACTGCTCTTTTCACTTGTACTGGACTCATTCAACTAACAAACACTTATTTCTGCAATAAATCAAAGCAGTTGAACTGACTTCTTCCTTTTTACATTTAATGCCGTTCACAGGAAAAACAGAAATTCCTAGGGGTGAATTATTGCAAGGAAGGGCCTGAGGGAAATGACATTCGAAAGACAAATGTTGCCCAGATCCGGATGGCCTTCAGGTACGAGACTCTGTGCAATGAACTCAGCTTCCTGGCTGATGCCATGAGAACAGAAGATATTTCTACTCTGTCCAAGTAGTTACAAACTCAGAGAAACCAGAACATGTCCCTCCTGAGCAGGATAAAATGCGAATTAAAATCAAATCATCTGTCTTTGATGCTACTGAGACATAACTGAACGGTACAGAGACAAAGGGGAGTATCTGTGGAAGGTAAACAGCGTTTGCTGTCATCTGTTACTGCATTATTCTCGTGGCAAAGATTTTGATTTCTACGAACATTAGGCTTTTTAAGATTGCTGTAAATACTAAATGCAAACTCAGAATCATGTTCTATTTGTTTCATGCTGTCTTAACTGTGCCCTGCAGTGTAGCCTGGGAAACCAGAGAGAATATCTGTAGTGCATCTGTGCCATGCACCTGAGGATCCCGCAGATGCTGACAGCACACACCCACCTGGTTTGGTCCTGCAAGTGTCAGTACCAGTATGGCTTTTAACACTTTTAAGTTTAACCCTTTACTCATTTGCAGTTTCTATGGGGTGCAGAATTTTGAGGTTACCCTTTCATTCTGGAAGGTTTCTGACACAGTTTTTAACTCAATGTTTCAGCAGTTATATTGGAAAACAAGAAAAACCAACATCGGGTAATCTTGTTCAATGACTAATTCCTGTTGTTATGTAGGATGTCAGTGAAGAACAGCAGATGAATGCTTTTTAATCTAGCAAGTGGAAAACATGGTGTCAAAATCACTATTATACATTGTAATGAGTCTAATTATATCATGAAAATTTTGCCTTGAAAGTTGAGAACACTTTTTTTATTGCTTTGTAATGGGAATACATGGATATGCCCATTCAAATTACTTAGAAATTTATGCAGATAATTCTGGTTACATGTAAAGAGAAATTTTTTACTTGAAAAAGGGAAGTGTTCTTATGAATCAGTGGTAGAAATGCCAGACCTGGTTCTGGTCCTACTTCTGACATATTTTTACACATTTGTTTTAGTCTGTATTTTGGTCGACTACAGCTGAATGGGAAGTCAAGCTGTCTATTTATACAGAAGCCAGCCCACTTGAAATCTGCCATTTCATATCATGGTATGTTATGTTAAACTACTTATTTAGGAGGAAGTGGTTAGTAAAATACAGCTACTGGAGTATTTATCACTTTCAATCTTCTTTCTATTTCATCATCCTTATGACACAGTACTACTCCTTCAGAAAGGATTAAAGGTAATAACATGATGGCACCTACATATTGCAGAAGCTGCACGCAGTTTCACACCAAAAAGGACTCAAGGCCAGGGGCAGCAGAGGGTGTGGATGCCTGTGAGTCCAGCACTGCACCACTCAGTTTAAAGGCCTGCAGCCCCTAAGGCAGGATCTGAGCCCAGGGTTAGACCCCTGGCTCTCTAATATCCTGCATAAGGACGCTGGGCTTCTTCCAACAGGCATTCAGCATTAATGCATAAAAAGCAAATAACTGATACTGGCCCATCAAGTCTCACCTGACTTTGAACCCTGCATGTTGTGCTCCATCAGATGTCTTGTGCCACTTGCATTTCCTAGGCCAGGTCCTTCTCCTGGAGCTTGGGCACCTACAGCCTTCCTTTCAAGAGCTCTTCAGGTCTCACTTTCCCTTGCAAATGCAGCCAAAAGTGGCAGTGATGACACCACCAGTACCAAAAGACCATTAATGGCATAAATGTATAGAGGCATTGAAGACACTTTCCTCAGGCTGTGGCAATTCAAAGAGAAGCCTGCAAGGACACCTTTTTAATGTTCCTGCTGTCCTGAATGGAAATTGCAAGGAAATGGCACTAAAGTAGGGGAAGGAGGAATTCCTTATCACCTCCTACAGCTGTGCAACTTTGCAAGAACCCCACCTTGAGAGAGAGCTAAACCGAAAGATGTCAAGAAGCAGCCTCGAATTAAAGCTGCTCTGAGGGAGTCCAAGGCACAAGAGGGAGAGTTCTGGCCATCCACTCAGCACCACAGCCAGTGTCATGCAGAGGGAGCTGCAATGATTGCAGAGGTTTTTCATCCAAAACCAGGGCTGCAGACAGGTGGTGGGAATTTGACTTCAGCTCTTCAGTGCCCCAGCCAAATGTCTGCAATGTGCCAGATTTTGTATTCCTTTTACCCCTAAAAATCATGTGAAACCACATTATGCTGCCCAGCTGTACAAGAGTAAAATTGTCCCACGTTCTCAGTCAGCAGCCCCTGCTGGCCTGTTAGGAACTTTAGCAGCTCACAGAATGCAGTCTCAGGATTGGTGTCATTTGCTTAGGATGAACTCTGAGGAAGTGGTTTAAGCTGTTTAGCTGCATCAAATGCAAATGTCTTCTTTTCATCAGTACAACTTCCTAATAAACTGTTACCAACATAATGTTATTTGGGAAAAACATCTGCATCCAGGCTAAATAAGCAACATGCTTGGTATGAAGAATTTCAATTGTCAGTATTTCCATCTGGTAAACATTGCTTTACTTGGGTTGTTTCACCAGAAGATCGCTATTAGTGCTGCTTTTGTTGTCACTTACATTTCTTATTTAGTTTCCTTAAAATTATACTGAATTTGTATTATGTTTAATACCTTTTCAGCTTTCCTTACCTCAGGTTCTATTAGGTCTGTAGCTGTTATTGAAAAAAAAAAAGAAAACTGGATTTGAATATTCAGTGAATGGACAGTAACTGGGATTCTGACAATAACCACAGTAACACATAAGTGGTCATGACCACAAGTTCTGCTTTCTGTGCTTTCTTGTGTGCTGCTTTTAAGGGGAAATTGGGCTTATAGTATTATATTTGGGGAAATAAAAACAGACATCCTTTCAAGCTTCAACTATTACATTTCTCCTGGTCATCCCTTAATTAGGCAAAAATTATTGATTCCCAAGTTCAGTTGTTAAGCTTTGCCTTGTTTTCTTTTTTTAAAATTGCTCTTTTGTGCTAATGTGAGGCTGTTCAGAGTAACCTTGTGGGCTCAGGCTGTGTCTGGAATGAAAAGGTAGATCCAGCACGAGTCACTGCTGTACACACAGACACCAGTACAGGGCAGTGGCTGATCCCCCCAACTGCACTGAGGTCAAACCTGGTTAGAACACAGCTGTTTTGACTCAGGGGCTGGAAGAACATCACTGCAGGTGGCAACTGGGTAAGCACTGCTGCAGGATGGAAGAATATCCTACTTTCTCTTGACTTCATTAGAAGAAAGGTTCAAACACTATTCAAGGCTTCCTTAAATCTGTTAGTTCAAAAGCATTTTATACTTTCAACCTGAAATGGTTAATTTTGGTTATTTGATGTTTACAACCTATCTACCTGAACAATTTTTTTCTGTTGTTACTTTAGCAAACTTAAGGCATTTGCTCTGCTACTGGAGAATACATATTTTTTTCACAGCCCAGAGCCACCTTATTGTCTCATATCATTGTTCTTTATGTGTGGCTAAACCTGTCTGTTCTCTTTGCATAGTTAAAATCCAAGTCTGAAAAGGTGTCTGTAAAAACTGCTTTTTCTTTCTGTGCCTGGGTTACATGATGTTTATCTTTTGCCTCTTGTGGAAGCATTAAACATTACACTAATAAATGAATTGTAAAAGAATACAGTTACGGGTTTTGTGTGAACCTCTCAAAAAAACTGTAGCTCCTCCAAATCTCCACATTGAAGTAGAACTAAAACCCCATGCAATTAAACTGATTAAACCTAAATAAAGCATGAAAACTGAAAAAAACCCCTGTGGAGATAGAGAAGACAGTAAGCACTACTTAGGAGAAGGGGCTAAAAGCTTATCTGGCTTAAACCAATTCAGTATTAATGAAAACAAACCCTTCAGAGCTGGTGTAAAGTTCTGAAGCTGCATTGCTGCCCCCACCCTCTCTTGGTGCCCACCCTGCTTCCCTGCTCCTCCAAGCTGGGCACCAGGGCAGAGCATGCAGCTCTTCCTGATCCTGGAGCCTCATCTGGATATTGAGCTGAGAGTCAAGACACCCAGCCTGGGAGCAGGAAAGCAGTCCTGACACTCAGGGCAGAGCAGCTGGAGGTGTACTGTGATTCCGTGAGCATGCACAGCAGCTTTATCTGACAAAACCCAACTAAGAAGGCAACAAGTGACAGATTTAAATAAATAGTATCAACACAGATATCCTGCTACAGTCACCATGACTTTTGAGGAAAAGCTTAACACAAAATACTTCAGTAAGAAAGGGAGTCAAGATTTTTAGATGAAGATTAAAACATAATTTCTTTCAGTACACAAACTCTTTATTTCTGTTTGCGAGCAGCACTGGTGAAGCACAAGAGTACAGGTTCATCTGTAACTGATGAATGTGCATTTCTCCCCCACACCTCTCAAAGCACTAAACATCACTGTTAAAAAGCACAGAGAACAGTCCATGTAATAGTGAGACACCAACACCACTAATTTCATCTCACGTGAAAATTATTTTTTGAAGATCTATTAAAATGGGCCAGAACCACATCAGCATGGAAGCACAGACTCTTGTATCAAACTCCTACCTTCTTACACATACAAATTTCGGAAGTGCAGTTTCCAACTACTTTAAGCTTACTTTGTGAAAACACCTTGCATTTTTAAATAGCACTTTGAACCAAAAAAGAGTGCTCATTTAATCACGTACTAGATCGTATTCTTCATTCCAGCAGACACACACCGTGCAAAGTTCTATCCAAGTTCACAAAACTGATAATTCCTTTTAATATTAGGCCTACAAACCCCATGCCCAGTGTTTACTATTTGAATTTTGATGGGTTAGTGAGGTAAGTAAAGATCTGCTAATGAACATCTTGGCAGCTCAGACACAAGAGCAGAATGTGCTGTCCCATCCCTCATGGATGTAACATTGGCTGGCTCACAGCAGAACGTTAACCTGGTGATCGCACACTGCGATCACTGGAAGAGCTCACAGCCCCATCCAGGCTAATTCCAGTGACACATCCCAGCAGGAAAAGTTCTCAGTCCTTAAGGAATATTGTTGTATGATAAATTCTAGGCCTTGGAATCAAACATCTGAAGAAATGACAGTTAACAAAAATTCAGTTTTGAAATGACTGATCTGTAAGACACACTCATAAAGCAGATTTCCATTCACCCATATAAAATAGGTGAGGATAAAACCTTTGGCAAGTTAACTTCAAGGATGATTTAACAACAGAAAACCAAATACAATACTTGATTACTGTCCCATTACTTCCATTACAGAGTGTGTGTGAATACAAAATTAAAGCATTATGTATATGCAGTGTAAGGATTAAGGCCAGCCAGGGTAACATACAGCTCCTACTTATATCAAACATCCTTAGGGCTTCCTGAGGGGGCTGTTCTTCCAGGATTCAGCTGGATGCAAAGCACAAAGAACCATAGCCAAGATGTTCCTTCCAAAAATAATGCATTTGGCACATACAGCTCATCCGGGGTGGGATTGAACAGCTCAGTTCAAACCTGTACAGAGATCTCAGTGGTTGTCCTGGTTTCCAGAACTGGAAAGGGTATGGATTAGAAAACCTTTCTAATTAGGTATAGAATTTAAAGGAAGGATAAGGAAGTTAAATACACCATTCCCGTGAAAAAAGAACCATGCCCATTACATTGATACGGGGCCTAAACCTGAAACCTAGAAAATATAAAAGTTTGCTAATTGCTCTGGTACACCTACCTCCTGCTGTGCCTGTCAACTGGTCATTTTATCCATTCTAATTTCCTGGTCTGTTAATGAATTCCTCTCCCATTTCTCCCTTGGCTTTGAAAGATCCAAACAGATAAGCCAAGTAACTAGACAGAGGAAACAGTTACATTAATTACATATTTCAATTCTTATTTAAAAACAGGAAAAATTAAGAAAAAATATTCCAAACCTTAGCATTCTTAAACTTTAAAATACCATCAGAAATGTGATGAAATAACTTGGGGAAGAAGTGTATTGCACTTCTGTGAATATAAAAATCCTTTCCCTGAACAAACCTGCTCTTCAATATTGTCCTTTTAAGAATTAGAGTTGTTTAAATTTTTCCCATCATTACAAAATATTCCAATTTATTTGTGTACCTAGAAGAGGTCAAATCAGAGCCAGGTTTTTTTTTTGCAGAGCTGCATTAAGGTACCTTGTTGACACCACCCTTTAAAAGAGCTCTGACTCACAGTGCCACACATTTAACCACACCACCTCTACAATGCAACTGTATTTGGATCAAAACTCAGTTTTCAGACTTCTGTGGTACTAAAGCCAACAGATTCCTTAATCTTAAAAGAACTCTGACATTTCTTCCAAAGTAACTTTATTGCACAATTCATACACAAAGTTTAATATAGTGGAATGTTCGTAGCTATTAATACGATCTCTAATGTTTAAATTACAATTTCACATTAAACCTGTAAGAAATGTTCACTTAACACGAGAAAGTTAATTTGTTCTAATGCCCCCCACCAACAGCTATTTGCAGTAATTCACATTTTCAAGGTCTAGCTTCTGCAACTCATTGCCATGTTCATGCCAATGAATTCCTTTTCCAAAATTGTTTGCTAAATGTTGCACTTCAGACTAAGTAATACCAACCAGTACCAAAATACTAGTTTTTCAGTGTTAACGTATCTATTTCTCCATATAACATACAGTACATATATTTTACAAGGCACACATTACAGTATCTACATCACAGCAGTGTGAATTACAGCAACTTAATTTAAAAAAGCTGTACAGAATACAAAGTTTACTTTTTCACTATTTAAATAATTTTTGCATTAGTTTATATTGTAATTGTCATTATGCTGCAATAAACAACCTGTTTGCATCATTACAAAATTACATTTTAAGAAGTTCATGTAAGTTCTCAGCACAAAGTCAACTTACAAAATCTCAGTTCAGAAGTATAATTCCTGAAGTACTTGAAAAATAAAGTTAGCTTGAAGCTTTCATTTAGATGTTCTTTCTGTTCCAGTGATATAAAAAGTTTAAAAAATTCAAAGGTTATTTGAAAGTTCTGAACATGGACTAATGCAAGCTCAAAAACGAAAAAAGAAACCGAACTTGTGCATGATTAGGAATATTTGCACATGTTTTAGTGGAAAATCCTGGGCCAGTAACAATTTTCAGCCCAAACAATAACTGCCTGTATGCAACCAAACACTCCATACATTTACTGAAGAATATCTCATTGCTATCAATGGCTTAAGAAAGGAAAAAAAAAAAAAGAGTCCTAAGCTATATACAGTCCTAAAAGGATTCTTCCACAGTAAAATACAGATTTACACACTAAACCATACTGGCTCTCAGATGACAGACACATGAAGAGTACGTTGCTTCTCTCTCTTAAAACCTATGATAAATTTGACAACAGTATCACAAGCCAAGCTCAAATGGGTGCCATATGCTGTGCACATTCTTTAACAAACTGATGTATGATAGAGAAATTTTCAAGATCTAATTAAATTATTTTGTAGCCAATTAAGAAAAATAACCTAAAGATGCATATCTACATGTGCACATGCCTTTTAGTTCAGAACCTGTCTGTGACAAAAGAACTTAAGCCTTATGGCATCATGGAATTTTAACAGGTATGGTAAGGAAAAATGCAGCCTTACAGTAAGCAAGATTTATGCTGATATTCCCTCAAATGCTACACTTGAATATTTTAACTTGAGGTTACTGAGTGAGAAACAGTAGTATTTGTTAATATATATACATATATATAAATTAATTCTCTACAGTAGCCATTAATTTCTATAACACTATTTATGCACAAAAGGCTTAAGATGGGTTTCCTGAATACTAACAATTTTAGACTGTCTAAACTCAGCTCTTTAAAGATTTTATTCTGCTAGCCACAAAATACTGTGGCACTCCAGCTGCAATACCCCTTATCCCAAGCTGTCACATGCACATCTCGCTGCAAGCAACATTATTGTTGAAGAAGTTTCTCTCTGCTACATAAAAGCATATTGCACTTGTAGATATAAAGTAGAGCACCCTTACTTAGATTATCACTTGTAACTCTTCATACACCTTTTAACTCTGATCTCATCACTTCAAAAACTCAAGAGGAACAGATAAAACCACAGCATCAGACTAAACTACACCTTAAGTGCTAATTCAAATAAAGGCATTCTCTTCAGATATGCCCCATGTTTAGAAATAATTTTAGCTGTTCTTTATCAAAAACTACCGAGAAGCTGATTTACTGCTTTCAGGATTTTGTATGAAACTGTTTAGTGTTTCCAAGCTAATAAGACTATGCTAAATATCATATTTAAAAAAATATTCTAAGAGATAAGTCTTGTTAGAAGAATAAGGGGAAGTGCACAAGTACATTTACAGACCTGCCTACACTCTCCAAAACAGATTTAAAATAATTAATACTAAAAGTCATAACAGATCAGATTAAGTATCTGTAAACACTAAGAGCAGCGATAACTTCCTACTGAAGAACAGGCAGTGGGACATCTTCAAGTTTCAACAGTAAAATTTCAAATTAACTAGTGCTAAATCATCATCTTTATTCACATTAGTTGTGAATAAGGGACTGCTTTTAAGGGTAGGAACTGTGAGGTCAAGCCATCTGCCATGGTTCATCTCTGTTGCAGTACACTGTGATGCTCGAACAGCAGTTTGCAGTCGTAGTTGTGCTGTTATAAATTGCTTCATCGAGTAGTTGAACTGTTAATATCAAATGCTGTTGTTAAACTTTGTTAATGATCAAAGAGTTTGCTGAAAGAACAGTTTAATAATGAAGACTGCAGATACAGAGACTTGCTCAGATACCCTGTGCTTTAGAGGAGCAGCGCAGACTCACAGCAGCCAAGAGGAGAAGGAAAGGACAGACTGTGGAAGAACGGCAAGGAGAGCTAAAACCAAAGCTTCAAGTGGTTCTGCCATGATCAGCCTGGTGGGCAGGGTCAGGGTCTGTGGGGCTGCCCCGCCTCATCCACCATGTTAAGGATGTAAGTGGCAATGTCATCTTCTGTGGGGGCCTCTGACACCACCCAGGAATCTCCTGCCCCAGTCACCTGCCGGCGGCACACAGGACAGTTTCTGTGACGGTCACTCCTGTTAGGAAGGCACAGAAATGAGTAGTTTTCACTGATGGTCTCTTGCTGGCCAGAAAAAGCCAAAAGAGCCCCCAAACAGACAAACAAAACCCAACTCCATGAGAACTTCAAGAATGATCACAACTGGATTAGACCCCACCTATCTATTTTGTTTGTTTGTTTAAAAACATCTTTCTTTGTGAGGAAGACTTCTGAATGGAGATCCATTCTTTGAGTGAAAATTTGGAATCATGTTCCTCCTAATCATTTGCTCAGGTCAGACAAGATGCATCTGGCTATCTGGCTAGAAATTTAAATGTAAATTCACTATCTACATTAATTCTTCCTATCTTCAGGAATTCAGCTGGGGTCTTTAGAAACCAGTCTCCATAGGCTTCCTAGATAAAGAGAAGAAGGAGCCCTTTTCCTGGGTCATACAGCCCACTGAAGTTTAGAACTAGTCCCTCAGAATCCCATCCCTCTCCACCACCTTGGGAGTCCCAAACAATTATGTTTGAGCTGGGAGCCCCTGTTATGCCTAAATTAAGAGGAGATGAACCTTAAAACTTACAGACAAAAAAAAAGCATGGTGTAACTGGAACTTAGTGAGGAGTTCAGCTGATTCATCAGCCAAAGCAGCATATAATCCACTCTCCACCACAGTCACTAACTAAGCCCTGTCTTGCTGACAGACGTTAACAGATTTACCCAGAAGAGAGAAACTACTCATAATATTCTAAGATCCAGTGATTTTTTACTATGGTTTTTCCTTGTGGAAGCCTGCTGTTTGTTACAAGAGCAACTTCCTTTGTAAATCTTTCAAAAAGCCACACAACAAATTCTTATGCACTAGCCAAAATAAAGGCCTTAACAGAGCAGGTCTGTTCCTTAATGCCAGACTGCCAGGACACTTCCCTAATCCCTGGAGGCCTGCATGGTCAGACAAGAACTATGCTCCTCCACAAAGCAATTTTTCTCTCCCACTTTTCCAACTGGTGTATCAGAGATGCAGGAGCTGAAAAGGTGTTCAGCAGGTGTGAAGCTGAACATTGCAAGGTACATGTTACACATAAATTTGAAGGTGCTGCCATTGAGAAGAAATATCTTTCTGGAAGAGTCTGATATATTTAAATCAGTAAACTGCATGCTATTTATTTGAAGTGAAAGCATAACATATGGAAAAAAATCCCTCTGATAGTTATTTCCCAAGTAAGTGGCAGACAGTCCAACTCGCCTTCATATTTGCATACTCTTAACAAGCCTTAAATGAGATTTTGTGAAGCACAACATGCCAGCATCTTCTTGAGTTTTTGAGCAACTAAAACAATTTAATTTTAGAAGAATAAAAAGATGTAAGAATTACAAAACAAATGCTGAAGAGCACTTTCACATCTCTTTTTTCCACAATTTCCTGATTTCCTTCTGCTGCAGTCTGATTTTACTCAAGCTTGTTATGTATAATATGTACATTAGCTTGGAAATATCTTCAGACATTAAATTACATGGCAACCATGGAATTTGTCAAACCAAACTGAAACATGTCAGATAACCTCTGCATACTATAAAATAATTAATATCCTTTATATTACCATTTATCAATGCATTTCTGGCAGAAACTGTGAGCACACGGCAGGATTAAATCAGCACGCCCATCCATGCAGATGCAACATTCCTCTTCATCTGTCAGCTGTTTAACCCTGCAGAAAAGAAGACACTGTTTTCTTCCAGATATTTGATATTTATGCCCCAGTAACTACACCAGTTACTACATTTTTCATAATAATTAGTGATGGCCAGAAAGAAACACCCGTGCTTTTAATGGGTGAATGGACTATATATGTCATCCCAGCCCATGTCAGCAGTACGTGAACTAAACTAAGCCAGCATTTATTTTTCGTGTCAGGTGCTTTAGGTGTTGCAAAGGGTTCTGTAAATCCCTTTTCATATCAACAAGGAAGTGTCAGGAGTTGTAACTGCTTCATATCACATGACCGGGCAAAAGAACAGAAACACTGTTTACATTAAAGGCAGGAGAAGAACCTGCCTTCCTGTCACTGCACGTCAGGCTGAACTAGTTCATAATGAACTTTGCCAAATTTCTGTGTGCTGGTTTATATCCTGGACAAAAACATGCATGGCAAGATCACTACCAGAATGCATGTTCACTCATTTCACATGGCATCAAAATGCCAGGAGCTGAATTGCTCATTAGATTGAAAAGGCTGATTTTAGCTTGCAATACGCTCCACATAATTGCACATCAAATTAGTACTCTCAACCTGACTGTTACCACAGCTTTTCCAGTTAAACTCCCAGGTGTTCCTGTTGGTGAGGAAGTTTAAAAATTATCTCACTACCCAAGACAGATCTTGACATTTTGTATCTTCTTCCCAAACAAGAGATATCTGCATCTAATATTCTTAGCAGTAGTATCTCAAATACTTGCACCATCAAGACTTCTCAAGTGTGAAAAGGTGCAGAGAACCCTCAGCTTTCACTGGCCTAACCAGACATGTGAAGTTCTCAATTTTATAGTCACAGCTCACTTCTAAAACGGCCAAGGAAATGTTCAGAAATACTTGGGTTTTCCAAAAATCCTGATTTGGGAATCCCTGTTCTGACTTGAAGAACAGAGATAGCGTTCTAGAAAAAGTGGCATTTCAGGAGAGTCAGTCCACCTTAATGACTATTGACCAGACCATTTTCGCTCAGGCATCTAAGGGAGCTTGTCAAACACAGAGCCATTTTTAAACTGTACAGATTAGCCAGCTACTGGACAGCAGTCAACATTCAGTCCTTGGAGTTTCCTTTTCAGTTTGCTTTTGGAGAAATTACTTTAAAATGACAGATTTTTTTTTTAAAAGACGGTAATTTGCATACAATGAGGACAACAGCTTCCAAGAAGCCTATCTTTTGTGTAGCTCACTATGTTCTTTAGACTTGTTCCCTTTCATTTTCCTCCCCCACACAATTCTGAGAACTAACCTTTAAAAGCACTTGAATTTTTGAGATTTGCTGGTGTCTATACAAGCAATCATACAAGGCCTATTTATAAAGTTTGTGCAAAGTAAGCTTTAAACACAGGACTAAGTTCCTGAAGAAACAGTAAAATTTTTAAAAGAGTGTCAGACTAAGGAAATGCTTTATCAGAAAGCATAAACCACTTAGGCATATTCTGAATGCTCTGAATAGGAAGTGGATGTTGTAGAGAAATCAGGTATTATTCTAGTGAAACAGATAACACTTGCTATTTTTAGATAGCGAGGGCTAACTTTGCAGAGCTGAAAAATGTCTAAAGGTGAGAAGAATTTAGGCAAATGGGTGGTTATCACAGAAAAATAAACAGAAGATTTCATTGGTGTAGAATACTTGAAGGTGCTTCAGCCTGTATTTTCCTTAGTAACTTGAGAAACTTGGCTAAGACACAAGCTCATCATATTAGCAAAGTATACTCTTTTGATTTGTGACCAATACTGCCTCAAGTTTACAAACATGAAGGATGCTCCTCTCCCCCCGTCTCCAAGTCTGAAAATTGAAAAGAAACTCACATAGGAAACCTTTTATCTTCCTCACTGACTTTAGCAATATATAAAGTTGTTTTGCCTAAGTGTCTGGGGTCTATTTTGTTTGGCTTGTTTGTTTGAAGCAAAAGACCTTTTCCAGAAGAAAAACATGTAGTCTGGTATAACCTTGGGAATACAATTTTCCTGTTCTTTCTCAAACATGTTCACAATTTACAGGAAATTAATTTAATTTAATGAAAATAATACCTTGTGCAATCCACTGACTTAGAAAAACCAGTGGGCTCTGAGGAGTGACAACACAGCTGACCCCTTTTTCATTCCAGCAGATGAAGTGTGACACTCAGCCTGTTTTATTAAAATACCTGGCTGTCAGCTCTTCACTGGTAAACATAGAGAACTCTACCATTTACTACCTTCTCTTGTAAAATCATGCTCTACCTCACATAAAACTGAGTTAGAACCCTGAACTTATTCAGGAAGTGGAAAGTAAAGAATTACTGGTAGCAGCAACCTTCCACACAGGGAAAGGGTGACAGGCTTCTTGCTGTTATATTCAATTTGAACTGAAGTTATTGCAGGTGTTGACCTCAGTCTTTTGTTTTTCCTCTGGTTAGCAAAGCAGAATATCAACATGAGTGAGACAGTTCACATTTTTCCAGTCTTTCAAGTTAAATTATTATCATAATTGATGAGTTTCTAGTGGCAACAGATGGGAACTTTCACATGCCAAAATGTAAGAGGAAGAGAAAGTTTAAGTGGAACAATAACAAAATCCATTTAAACAAACACTGTCAAACCCCCTGGATTTGTAGCTGCAGCTGATTCCATTTCCTTATTCAGGAGATTCAACATATACCATGTTTATACTAGAACTGATCTCTAAAAGGGTTGTTCTGAAGCTAAGGTATGGTAGCACCATATTTCAGAATTTCACCCAAGCACACTGCAGCTCCCTTGGTGCAAGGGAAGGTTTCTGTTCATGTCTGTGATGGTACAAAGCCTGCAGCTGCCACGAGCGCGCAGTTCTGATCAGCAGGTATTTGTAGTTCAGATTTTAAGCACAACTCCCTAAATGCTTATGTTGTAACGGGGGTCAGAAGCTAAAGTATATCAGAATACCTTCC
Source organism: Gymnorhina tibicen (assembly GCA_013399875.1). Classification (NCBI taxonomy): domain Eukaryota; kingdom Metazoa; phylum Chordata; class Aves; order Passeriformes; family Artamidae; genus Gymnorhina; species Gymnorhina tibicen. Next base: position 222,667 of record VXAZ01004047.1, on the reverse strand, counting down.
CATCCACAAGCTGGCCTGACACGACGACAGAGACATCAAACTCTCAGCAGCTTCTTCAGAAGTATCACTCTGTGCAAGAACTCCTGCTGCTTGACTGGTGATGTCTTTATAAAGTTGAGTGAACTGATATAAGTTCAAGATTCTGGAAGCTTCCACGATGCCACTTGTTTTATTTATCTTAAGATATAAGAATTGTTTACAATTACTTATCAGATTTTAACTTGGCATTGCTCAGAATGTTTGTAAAGCACTGCAGTTCTCATGTAGGGCAGTAGCCCCCTTCCTAAGTGTCCACCACCCCGTTAGCAAGCTGCAGACTGCCTCAGCAAGTCAGGACTGCACACAGCTGCTGCAGCATGAGGAACACCACAGGAAGTACCACAATTTTAGGGCAAGGCAATTGCCATCAGTACTCAAATGGATTCAGGTGTGAGTAGGGATCTAAAGCCCAAAGACCTGGGCTAAACTTAGAACTAAGAACAGGATAATCAGTCATTTGATATTCGAACTTAAAATTGCCTACAGTGATGGCTGGCTGCCTTAATGAAAACTAGGAGCAAACAGACAACTACAAACCGTTGGTTTCAAACAGAGTTTGAGGGCTGGCTTGTTTAACCACATGTTAAGACTGCTCAGTGGATTCAGGATCATTAAAGGACACTACTTGATAGGATACAGAGGGGAAAATCTCCTCATTAGATGGAGCAAATTTTGTTAAGTTTTTGTCACGGTCTTCCAAATAAATTAAAACATTTAACTTTTAGATTGGTTTTCTAAGGAATCAGACTATGCACAGGCACATTAGCTCAATTAATAATGCCTGGAAGAGCTGATTAACTTCTACTACTATCAAACCCTACAGTTCCCAGTTTGTTGTACCATTGGATTACTTGACCTCACAAATCACCTGCACTTGTAACTAAAGTGCTCCACTGGAAGGCATGACTCCTTTAAACTTAGTTATGAAAATGTTCTTGTTACTGTGCTTTTTGCAGAAACTTAGAATTTAGACTTAATTTATCTCCAACAGCATCTTTGAACACATCATCTGTATCAAAACACATGCAGCAGGTGCTGAATTTTACAAATAAAACTGACAGTCCTCAAATCTTTGCATACAAACTGCCCAACAAATTAAAATGTTCACACTTACTTTGGTACATATTATCCTAACGATCACCTTCCAGAAAGCAGAAGAATCAGACCCAGGCTGTACTTCAAATAACAGATGTTTGTCTTGTCCAGAAGCCAATTTTGCAGTACTGAAACAAAGCAACACCAGTTTAATGCCATGTGCTGGACCTGCAAAGATCAGCAGCCTCAGCCAAGTGGGATTATTTATGGTTCACCTGTCTGCTCTCTATCCTTAAAAGAGATTTTAGCAATACTGCCCAGAGGCATCAAAGAGTAATGACCTTCTTAGCATGTCACTGAATACACAATCCACTTCACTTTAAATTGCACAGCAAACTTCAGAAAATCTTGTGCAAGTCTTTTGATCCAGCATCAGCACGCAGGTGTACTTTACAGACATTTAAATTCATATATGCTCTCACTGTTTATTACACTAATCACACAATCTTGTGTCCAATCTGAAGAGGTTATTTCCTCAAAAAGTACGTAGAAAAAAGCGCCTGTGAGTACCAACGTATGCGGATGAGGTGTATTTTTGTTAGTACATATTAATAATGAGGTAGTCAGGTGAACATGTCAGGTGACCTGAGATTTGCTTTTTTAATGGAACACAGACACAACGGTCTATTCCATAAGAATCAGAATACATTCAGGCTTAAGTAAATACTGGAAAGAAAGAAACCACTCAAATAACAGTATTTTGGAGTGAATTATAGTGATCCATGCCTGGATTCTCAGGCAAAACATCAGGTTATGTTCTTCAAAATCTATTTATGCGTCTACCCGGAAGACAGCTATGTGTTCTTGAAGGTCACTCACAAAAGTATGACCCTCATCAAGATAATTTCTAAACTGAATAAACAAATTCACATTTTAGTTAAACAGCAAACACTACAAAGCCCTTATTCAGTGTGTGTGTTTCCACTTCATTTTATCACTCTCATTTTCTACCATAAATACAGGCTAAAAACTACAACACTGCTTTTTTGCTTATTTCCTTTTACTGTCATTGTACTGGTCAAACAAAAAGCAGGCTACAAAAAATCTGACAAAAAAGCAGCCTTTTGTTTGGCATTATCTAGGTCACTGGTTTGGGACAGTAAGATATATCTCATCCTTAATGAGGAGCAGCTTTGCATGTCTGCAGAGGTGGCAGGGATGGTCACAAACAGTTCTGTCTCAGGTGCCACCCTCCTCGTGTAGCTCTGCTGTCCCTACCAGGCTCCTATTTCTCCTTCCTACCCAAAGTGACAGGCAGAGAGGAAGCAGCATTGCGTCTTCAGGTGGAAGGGAGAAGCATAAGGGACACAGGTGACACTAACAAAAAGATGACGCTAAATCACCTCTTGTGAACTTCTAAGAGAGAGCAACGCTTGCTGAAAGAAGAGTACTGGAGAAAAGTGAATTTAAGGAGAAAAGGCTTTGCTTTTGAAGTGTAATTTCAACCATTATACTAACATCAAGAAATGAAGGAAACATTTCAAAACCATGGGGCCAGTTCTGGCTTAGCCAGCACAGAATAATATACTGCATACAAGGTCTCTGTTAGACACAAAAAAAAAAAAAAAAAGAAAGAAGCAAAGTAAGGCTTACATATCATTGAGTTCAGCTACTCTTCCCAGAAACTCTTCATAGGTTAGGAAACCACTTTCTTGAACCAAAGAGGCATGCTTTGCTACTTTTTCTGGCAACTTGTTAATTACAGTTTGTGTGTGGTTTGAAATGTGTTGACCCATGGTGAAGTTCTTCACCTCAGTTCTGTAGAGAGAAGTTCTCATTCACTTGTAGAAACTCTGCTAAAAATATTTGAGAGAGTTACATTTGTGTGTTTGTGAGTGGCTACTCCCTCATTTTCTTACAGCCTACAGCAATTATTCCACAAGTAACACAACCTGAACAGTCAGATCAGAAACAACGCAGAACACTTTGAAGAGCCTGGAATGTGGCATTATAATCTTACTTAAAATGTACTATTTTGCTTACAGCAATACTTATATTAAAGAGAGATAATTTTTCACATAGATTCAGCTCCAACACATACGAATATAAATACATCCAATGGAATGGAAAAAAAAATCTTGAGATGACAATGGTAATTTATGACAATCTTTGTTTATCATAAATATTTGTGCGTGTGAATATCAGAATGTCTGCAAATAAGCGCATCAGTGTCTGTTTATACATAGACATTACATTAGGAATCAGCTTTCTTACATCCAACTTACATTGGCACATCAAAAGAACTCCCACAGCATTCTGAAACTGGTAAGCCAAGGAATCCATGTCAGTATAAACCAATTTAGAGACCTCCCTATCTGCACAAAACACTCAACTTTAGGATGTATTACAGAACTGACTTGCTCAAATGTCTCCAACTCCAACTTATTTCATCTCTCCTTCACACTCAAATCTTTTTCCCCAAAAGTCTGCCTAAGGATTCACACCATGCCCTCCAAGTCTTTAAGTCTTTATCCACTTACTACCCTTGATGCCCCTGCATTTCGCTTCCCCCAAAATGCCTCTTTGCAGAGTTCACTGTTTGTAAAGCAAACCAGTTGTGTCATGCCCTTTTAAGACTCCTACAGACAGAGGTGTGCAAGGGCAAGTGAACTGCAGAACATTCACCGAAACTGAAACACAGAGCAATCTGATAGTAGCTGCGTTACAAACTCCTGATGAGAGACATCACAGAGAAGCAGCACTTTGCCCTGCGGGTACCTGTAGCAGCACTTGGGCTTAAACCCACCCAGAACAAAATTTACATTTGTTGAGATCTCACCACGATGTGAGAAAAACAGACAACACCAAGCGAGCTCCTATCAGAGCATACTGAACTACTATGCAATTTCACCGCAGTAAGCTTCCAATTTATGGTGGGAATTGTGACCAATTTCAATTCCCACACAGATGTGCTCCCTCGCCAGCCACTTTTCTCCTTCCCGATAAGGCTCCAGTCGCCTCCTGTCCCGCTCTCCGGGGCGTGCTTGGTGAGCACACGCCCAAGCCACACACATCAGGCACTGCCTGTACACAGCACAACCTGTCACCCTCCAGACACCTCCTCCCGGATGTCCCCGGCCTGTGCTCCCCCGAGCTTCTGAGGGAACACCGTGCCTCCTGCGGGCCTGAAGAGCTCAGCACCTAAATCCCAGCACTGACAAGTTTGGGGAAAAACATCTGCGAGGGTGTCTACAGAACTGGATATTAGAAAAAGGTTCTTCACCCCGAGGGTGGTCAGGCACTGGAAGGGTGGTCAGGCTCCCCAGGGCAGCGGTCACAGCACCAAGCCTGACAGAGCTCAAGAAGCGTTTGGACAACACTCTCAGGCACATGGTGGGACTCTCGGGGTGTCCTGTGCAGGGCCAGGAGGTGGACTTTGATTCCTGTGAGTCCCTTCCAACAAGGCACATCCTGCCCCTCTATGAGCTGTTCCCTGCTGGTCACCCTTCAACACCCGACACGCCCCGCGTCACCCGCAGACCCACGAAGCGCCCCGAGCGGCGCGGACGNCCCCACGGGCACCGCAGCGCCGCGGCCGCTCCTCCGCGCCGCGCAGGCGCGCGCTCGGCGGCGGCGCGCGGGGGTGACGCAAACGCGCTGCTCGCGCTGTTGCCGGGACACGGCGGACGCGGGGCCGCGAGCGGGGCTCCGGGCGGCTCTGCCGGGCCGCTCGCAGGCCTCCTCGACCTTCCCTCCGTCCTGGCCCCGGCTGTAAGGCCACTGCACCCAGGGCGGCCGGCGGTGGCGTTGTCGCTAAGCGGAGCGGGCCCCGCCAGAACATCCACTGAATCACAGAACCAGTTAGCGTGGAAAAGACCTCTTGAGATAATCGAGTCCAACCTATGACCGAACACCCCGGTGTCAACCAGACCATGGCACCGAGTGCCACGTCCAGTCGTTCCTTGAACACCTCTGGGGACGGTGTCTCCACCACTTCCCTGGGCAGTCAATTTCGATGTCTGTTTAACCCTTCTGTGAAGAAATTCCTGCTAATGTCCAGCCTGAACCTCCTCTCAGCCTATCGCTGCTTTCCTGGGAGAAGAAACCGATGCCCACCTGGCTACAGTCCCCTTTCAGGCAGTTATAGAGAGTGATAAGGTCATCCCTGAGCCTCCTTTTCTCCAGGCTGAAGACCCCCAGCTCCCCAATCATACTTGTGCTCCCGACCCTTCCCCAGTTCCATTGCCCTTCTCTGGACTCGCTCCAGCACCTCAGTGTCCTTTCTAAGGGGCCCAAAACTGGACACAGCACTCGAGGTGTGGCCTCACCAGTGCCCAGTACAGGGGACAAATCATTTCCCTGGTTCTGCTGGCCACACTATTATCCATTCTGACACGCAGCAGAAGTGCTGTACGGAGTTGGTTTTTTTAAGAAACACTCTGTAATAGCTGGACTGATGAAAACGGGGTCACTTTTCACCCTGCTGCACTCTCAGCAGACGCACACTCAGTGCTGCACTGCCCAGGGTTACCAGTGCCTTCACTCTTTCCTATGAGATCTATTAAATAGTGATTTAAATAATGTTTAATGGAGTCTGAGTGCCTGGCTCAGGGGGATCATCCCAGGCCACAGCTGCTGATGCAAATCCCGGTCTGCAGGGAGGATGTGGGTGGTGGATGTGAGTGGCAAAGGTCAATGCTCACTGACCTTTCCACAAAAAAAACCCCAACACCCATAAAGGACAACAAGCCATTGAGAAACAGACGTCCTAGAACATCCTCTGGGTCATCCACATCCTGATGGTGCAATATTTAATTCTACTTTTTTTTTTTTTTTCCTTAATTTAAAGAGGAGAAAAGGAGTAGTACTTCCCCTTCCTGCCCGCTTCTGTTCACACATAGGCACACGTACTTCCCACGACAAAGGCATCCCTATATTCCAGACAGGGATTGGGCTGGACTGGAAATCTTGTTGTATTTCCTGCAGGCCAAGCACCCCTTTTGCCTAAGGTCAGCAAACATCTGTAGCCTCAGTGTGGGAATCTGAGGGGTGTTACCATCAAGTGACAAGTACAGACTGTGCTCTCCTGCGTGTTGGGATGAGTTATTTGTCCAAGGTACTTGAGCAGCTCTGGCATATCAAGGAGCTTCAGAACTGTTGAGAAGGTCTCGTAAAAAAAAAAAAAAAGCACAGCACTTGAGAAAAGTCAGAAACATAATGAAGAATTTCTCTTAAGTTTCTGCTACCTCAAGTTAAGGGTTTGGTGTTTGGTGTCTTGGTCTAGATACTTACATGTTTCCTGTTTGCATTGTAGTAGTGCATCCCTTGCAATTCCATTAAACAATGAGCAGGAATGTTTTGTACTTTCCAATTCACTACATAGAGACAATATCAAATACAGTACTTGTTGATTAGCACTTTGAGCTGCCTTTATTCCATACAGAGTAGTGTAGCAGGTCCTTTAGCCCTTGTGGTGTTGGCATAAATTGTGTAGAGGAATGGAGGGCAGATCGAACCATGTGCATTGGTCAGGTATCAGTGGGAAGGTCGGGATGAAAGCTGAGTTTTTAAGGTACACGATAAAATAAGACACTTAGAGGTTAAGGCAATATCTTATTAAAACAGATAGGATAGATTTTTTTTGCAAGTAAATGCTTCAGCGAAAAAAAGCGCCCTTATTTAGTGCTAAAACAGAAGCAACATTATAATTATCTCTTGGCTGTAGGGAAAAGAATAGAGAAACAGGTAATTTCTACTCTCTAAAACAGGGAAAAGAGAGGCAGAATGGAGATAAAAAGAAAAATCCCAAACTACCTGGAATCCACTACCTTTGCCTGTGTCCTTAAGCCCATTTGCTATTCTGGCACCTTCATGACTGGTGGCTGTGACCCTTCCTGATGGCCTTACTTGTGCTGTCTGCTCCTCACAGAGCACTTCCATTCTGGATGCCAGGAGAGATACAAGATGTTACTGTGGTGTTTTGCAAGGAGAGGAGTTGCTTAACTGGGTGGGAAGGCTGTGCACGTTTTTCTGTCCTCTGCTGCACGTTTTTCTGCTAAAATTCTGCTGATGGACATCTGAAATGAGCAGTTTTTAGAGCTGTACTGAATCACTTGGAGCCATAAAATACTTCTGAACTTTTAAAAAAAAGGAAAAAAGAGAAAACTAAAAAAAAATTCCGGGAATCTCTAAGTATGCTGTTAGAAATACACTATAAATCACTACTAGTGGAATGTATAACCACTGGGCATTTTGAAATTTATGTGAATGAAAAACATCAAAGTTCATAACCCACTATCCTACACTGTTGAAAACACAATATAAGTGAGCAGTTCTATTGCTATTTTTAAAATTATTATTATTTAAGACTATGTTTCAAGCTGCTTGATGAAGAAAAAAACTTCCTTTGGCATAGCAACCTCCTTCACACATAAAGGTAAGTTATCTAAATTCTTTATTCAGGAAAATATTTGATAAACCGCTAGTGTTGTTCTTTTATAACAACTAATTTCTTCTGCAACATTAAGTTTATATGAGTTCTTTTTATTGTGAGATGGTATGCATGAGAATAAATTTTCCAGACAAACATATCCACCATAGTTTATTTTTTAGGGAGTACTGTAGACATCCCATACCACCTGAGACCTTTATTATGAAAGCCACACTTAAATATACACAAAAGATCTCCAATGTAAGAGTTGAGATACAGTTCAAGGTTTGTTTTTTCCCCCTCTGTCAAGTATCTGATGTGGAAGAATGATAATGGTTTTAATAAATAAAGCAGTAAATTATGATACAATGAAGATATCTAAGGAAGTTATTCATTGCTCTAAATATATATATATATATATTTATATATATATATAAACATCAGCATCTTTGTACCCTTCCTTGGGCATTTGAATGACAGTGGGTTAATTCTTTGAGTTTTCACTCCCTTGTAAACAGAACTGTTTCTTCTGTTTGTAAACAGACATTTTCAAAAACAGCATGCAACTACTGACTGGAAATAAGCTAATCTACACGAGGAAGAACTACAGTGTCAGCATTTTATTTTAGGCATTAGGCTAGCAGACATCCTCCAGCCAGATATAAAGACCTTTTCATTATATATTGATCTGAATTCCATGCAAATAGTTAATGTAGTGCATGTCATTAATAGCATGTTACTAACTGCTTCTTTATTAAAGATGAAAAATGAGCTGTAATATGGATTTGTAAAATTTATTTCAAGTAAATAAGGTAGCATGTTCTTCTGCAAGAATAGTTGTTGCCAAAGATGTAATTATTAAAAAACAAGGTTTCATATGTTAAAGATAGAGAAAATACGAGTATTTACAATCACTTATGTTTAAAAGCATTGCTAAGTTCTGTGTGCTTCATTTTATATTTCCATCAAGAACTGCGCATTCTTCCCTTTAAACTTCTGCTTCTAGACATTTTACTGTGGCCTCAGGCTTAGTTTTACACTCTTCTACCTTATTTCCATTATTCTGTGTTTCCTTCTCAGGTGTCTGGTCATTCGATTTTGTCTCTTTGAGAGCAGTAGTTACAACTGTTTCTTTTTGCTGATTCTTGTTAAAAAATGGTAAGGTCTTCTTGTACCTTTAAAAAGAAAAAAGGATAGTAAAGCAGAAATACTGACATCGTTTGGTAGTATCAGTCAAACAGCTAGAATTAACTTACTCTACCATACTCAAGCAGAAGTCTCACAGAGGACAGTGACATGCTAGGTCATTGTGCTTTTTCAAGCAGTGTGCTTTCTAAACAAATATTTTGGTATTTTGTTTAAAAACAGACAATGTATATTCAGGTTTTGTGGTACACAGTCATAAAGCTGTCTGGGCTAGGATATGAGAAATGCACACTCTTTAGCAGCATTTAATGATGCACTGTATTGAAGGCCTTTATGTTTGACAAATGAGTTCAACAATTATTTTTTTCTGAGCAAAATCATAGTCCAATAATAAAAAATTTCACCTTGAGTCTGACATAGAAAAAAGAGGATAAAACTGCATAAACAGATTTATATATGAACAGATGCACATTCCAGTGTTGCTGTTTTGACCCACTTGGAAATGTTTCACACTAGGCATGGCTGACCAATTAAAAATAGGCAATTTTTTTTGTTCCTTTTGTAAAGCAGGGAGCAGCAACAGCAACAACAAACTTATCTGCATAAAAACAGGGTTAAAGATTTTTTAAAATTTATGCAACACTATTCTGTCATCATCATTATTTCTCTGCTCTTTAATATATATTTTAAATATTCAGTGATTGTACTCTAGGAGTTAACTCAGTCCAAGAGGGAAAAAAAAAATAGCAACTTACCTTTTTATATAACAGACTGCTAGAACAACTGAAATAATGAAGAAGATGATTGCCAGTACAAGAAGTGCAGTGGGGATACCTGGAGATAAAAGTGATATAAGCACAGAATTTTTGTTTATGTACTTAATGCTGACTTTCTAAAGGCTCACGAGCATAAAACTGGATTCTTTTAAAACCAGTCTGGTGTCAGAGTACATCCACATCAGCTGAAGAGGTATTAGGAACATCAAAAGGTGAGTTGCTCCTGCTCATTTCTTTCAGGGTAGACTAAAACTGGTATTTAGGCCATCCCCAACAAATATTTGTCTAATCTGCTCATTGGAGGGTTTTTGCAACCTGCCTAGAGAACACATTCTTGTGATTAATTATCCTTAGTTAGAATGATTTTCCTCATGTGTAGTCTGTTTCTCCACTGCTGTGTATTAGGGTTGCTTTCTCACACCTCATATCTCGAGAACAAGTCTCCTTAAAACTTTGTTGGCTTCTTTTGGTTTTAAGAACCTGGTGAGTTTTCCATTACACTGAGAACAGAGTGTTTGCGAAGACTTTTTCAGAAATGTATTTACCCCAAACCACATTAACCAGAATGAACTTCCACCATTTCATATTAAAATTTATCAAAAAGTATAAAATCAGATCTTAGTTCTTCTTCAAAACTATTTTAAAATCCTCTTCTTTATAAGCTTTGTTCTGCAAAACCATAGCATTCCTATTCTGCCTCCAGGTTCAGCTATATCAAAATGGATGGTGGAGCAGCAAACAAAAATAGCAGTGAACAGTTTGACTACCGACTCCTACATAATTAGCTCTTTTCATTAAATGACTGCCACACAAGGCCCTTACCTCCAAAAACAACAGCATCATTCTTAAAGGCCAGATGGGAAGTGTGCTGGGGAGAGTCAGTGGGCGAGTGCTCCTCTGGCATTTGTGTGGTTGGCCCCTCTGTTGGTAAGATCGTTTCAGTTATGCATACGACACGAAATCTGTTTTTCAGGAATTTTTCTTGCTCAGTCACAGTCACAGTGGGCACTGCTGTGATGTTCTCAGCCGAATCAGAGGCTGAATATGCAGTTAAGTCCCTTGATGCACTTGATGAAGGAAATGTGGTTGTAGTTGGGTCTGGTTGACATGAATTAATCTGGACATCTGCAGCAGGGAAAAGAAATACATAAAAGTTGTGTTGGATGCCACTTTTGTACTTACTGCACACACATTTATTGAAATTGTTCCTCAGTCTTTCCCATATGAATTTTTTTGTTGTTGTTCACAAAAGCTTTGCCCAAACCAGGCATCCATATTTCAAACATATGGTTGCAACTTAGATTACATAGATTTTATCATTACTCACATAGTTACAAATTCCTTTGAGCAAGTGTGGTGCTCATTTTATGATTCCATACCAATGACTATATTCCTCATGAAAACTACTTAGAGTAATACTGCATGTAAAACCCAACAGTATAACCCCCCACAGTGCAGAAGGCTTAACTGCAGATTCAATATTCAAAAATATTTCCATGGTATTGTGCGTATGTTCAAAATATATGCTTGCATTGTTGATACTTGGAAAATTAATTTGCTTTCCTGTAAAAAAACCCGTAGCCTATAAAAGTTTCAAATAAATCAGGCACCAGTGTGAGATAATAGATTTGATTCTAAGTGGGGAGGAGAGACTAGGAAGTAACAAACCTCAGGTTTGAAGAAAAATAAGTAATTTTAGGAAATTAAGTCATTTAATAGAAGTGAATGATGTGAATGTTGGTGCAAGTGAACTTTTATAGTGAATTGGAAAAGCTGAGTTCTGAATCAGGCTCCTGTGAAAATGTGGAAATTCTACTTTGCTAGTGAAATTCTATATTCTGTAAAGCTATAAAAATTTCACTGAAGTAACAACCAGGTTACAACATAAATAACTGGGAAATTATGTATGTACTGTTCTCCAACTGAGTCCCCACGGGAAGTCTGATGACACAGTCACCTTTACAGAATAAAATGTCAAAGGGCAGGGGCTTGACACTTTTTCCACTATGGTTTTTCAAGAGCTTTTGGCAATTTTTTTGGCACAAGAAAATTGACAGAATGAGCTGCTGATAAATATTTTGGGCAAGAAATGCCTGGAACAGGCAACAGTTTGGAAATTAAGATAAAGGACTGCAGAATCATCCCAATGTGAAATATGCATTAAATTGTTTTCTACCACTGAGCAAGCTTAACTTTATTCACATACTCTAACAGTATATATGTAGTTATTTTCTTTTAATTAAAGCAAAACAAAACAATTCTTTGGAATTACTTGCTGCCTCTTTAGCATTACCCAACCTACCCAACACTTTTGATGCAGAATAATACAAATTTCATCCAGTGAAACAGCCGTGTTGCATAGGCCTTCTCCCTACAGTTTTATCCTCAGTCTGTTTGGAACCTCCAATCCTCACAGTCACCAGGCAGGGTCTCAGGTCTTTAACCCTTTGCATGGGCGTATCTTGCATCTCCATGTTTCTCCTGCTTTTTCCAGCCCTTGTTTATACAACTTTCCTGAAAACCCTCATGGTTTTGTACATATTCTCTTGCTCTTGTTGTCCAAAACTCATTGGCAAAGCCTAGGAACTGATTATAAATAATGAAATGATCCCTTATTTGGTCTAATTATTGGGATATTTGTTATGTAATAACCATAGCTATGGGACACAAGCAGGAACACAACATCTCTAGTTACTTATTTTTAGTTAATATCAGTGAAGCCATTAAGAAACAATATTGATCTATTGTGCTGAGATCTAACTTATATCAAGGCCCAAGTTCCATGGTTGGATCTTCAATCTGCAAATAAGTCAGTGAGGGGAAGGACAGGTCTTTTCACACCTAGGATGATGCACATTAAAGAAAGCTGTTGGATTTTACTGATTTTAGATTGGAATCTAATTAGTTTTATGGTTTCTTGGCAGTTCTGCTTATAATTTAATTTAGTCTAATGGATACGTTTCCCTTTATCAAAAAAATTTCCAGTTTTTCTGAAGTACCCCACTCTTGGCCTTTTTGCAAGAACAGACACCCCACACACAGATACCCTGGTTAAAGATTCGATTCACTCTCTTTTAAATTATCATGCCCAAATAATCAAAACATATTAAGAGCATTGTGTCAGTATTACAGAATGGTAAAAGCAACTCTTCCTCGATAGCTTTCATGGCAGCACCAAATTATTAATTGGGATTTTCTGGATGCACCTTTTGTATTTCTTGGAAGCTTCTGAGCTGAGAACAGCTTGACAATGTTTAAGACTGGGGAGAAAGGGTCAACAAATGATAGGAACTCACTTTTTATGAATTTTTCATGCAGATTTAAAAAAAACTATATAAGCCAAAACACACACAAAATGTAGTTGTCGTGCTTACATACCTGAGGAATTGAAGCAGTAGAGACTAAATGTTTTCTCCTTGCCAGCATTCCATTGCACTAGTCCAGTTTTTCCCTGACCACATCTCTGGTTGGATGTTATCCGAGGAATAACAATAAATCCATCTTTCACCCATCCAAAGCTACAATGAAAATCATCAGTGCTTTTAGTACGAGATTTATCACCAGCCTCAGCTGCGTGTGAAGGTGTTGACTAAAGGTGGTGGGCCACTAACTGATAGTGCATACCTGCATGTTTCAAAGCCATGTTTCAAAGCCTCTTCAACTTGTTTTTTACTTGCTAGCTGTAGACTGAGTTTATTACATCCTTTACTTGCTTCTGAGAAATTCACTTTCTGATCAAGATAAATTCCTATACCCTTAATCCTGCAAGATGAATGAAGGAAACCTGTAATCGAGCCATAAAATAGTCAAGGTTAGTATTTGAATATTAGCATTTTTTCCTCATGAAGAATTTAAGATCACATTCAACTGAATTGAACATTTTTTAAAGTTTCTAGCTTGAGGATAGTAGAAAACTAATTTCTAGCATAAAAGACATTTTAAAAATAGAACATTTTTTTTAACACAATAATCTGGAATTTCAAGAGGTTTGACTGTCATTAGACTAAATGCATATACAGCCTTTTTTCTTTCTCTTTTTTTTAAATAAATTAAAGCTAGCAGTTGCACCAAGGCATTGATTCTGTCATTACACCCTTCTTACCAAGATGGTAAGGTATAAAATATCAAAGTTACTTCACATAATTTTTCATGGAATTAATATATCAATCAGAAAATATAAAGATTTTATAATTCCTGATGTTCCTTATTCCTCCTAAACTCTTTTTTCTTTTTTTTTCCTAGCTTGGCATGATGCTTCCATCCCCCAGCTACTGTTAAGTGTTTCATTTACTGTGTTTGGCAGGGAGCAGGAAAAGAGGAGATAGGCCAGGTGAATTTATGACACTTTTCTAGGCAGTTCATCCAGCTTTTTAGATAGCCACAGCTGGCACACTCTTTGTGACACCTGCACCAGCAAGTGCATAGCTCAGGTTACACCTGCTCTTCTTTCTCAGCTGTGTTAAGGGCATAGGACAAAATTCAGGATTTGGCACAAATAAGGAGAAAGGGTATTACTATTTTGCCTCCATATTTTACTGGGAGCATTTACTGGGAAAAAAGATTCTTTTTGAGTTGCATACAGTAATTGCCCTGTTAAATGAAACATTTCAGCTTTTCCTTGCAGACAGGTCAGATAAGCACCAGCCACAGGTGTTACTGCCTTGCTCAGTATTAGTCAGACTGTGTTTAATAGGTTTGTACACTAATGAATACTTCACAAAATCTGTGCTTCAGAATACAGACAATCGACAAACTCTCAAGGCAGGATGAAGTGATGCCTCCAAATCCACCCTATGACTTCTTAGCAACACAAGTTAAACTGAATTTTATGAATGAAAAGATAGGACTGGCCGCCAAGCCACTCTTGGGATGAGAAGGGGGTAAAAGGTGACTCAGCTTGTGTGGAGTGCTAAAAAAGCAGACAGGCTTTTAGCTCCTGCTCCCACTTGGATGTGGTGGGGCTGGAAATGGCTTTTGGAAAATGATGCATCTCTGCTGTCCTTACATTTAGTTTAATTGGACTTAAATATTTGGTAGAACGATCATTGAATCAGGTGGATTTACCTCAGCAGAGAGGGAAAGCCACTGAATACCTGAGCAGTCCCCACAGACAAACTGTGGCTGCATCCAGCCCTGACCTGAACATAAGTCAAGCCCAAACATATCACAGGGGGATGCAGAGGAGCCCTGTTGCTCAAGGAAGGTCTGTGTGCAGTTATCAAGGACTTCAAGTCTACCTTATTTAGTCTATTATTTGCCTATCTTCAGATTTGAGCCCATAACTTTTAAAAAACATAATGTTGAGAAAGAAAACTTCTCAATGACCAACTTTACAGATTTCAAATAAAGCTGAGCAGCTGAATGAAAGGAATGTAATGAAATCTCAGAAAGTTACCTAGGTACTTGTGAACTGCTACACTCTTTAGCCATTCAATTACAGGACAAATATTGTCACATGTGTATTGCATGATAGATACACAGCATAAAGTAGAAATTCAGTACCAGAAAATTAAGCTGTAAATTATAAGAAAAGTTACTCTAGGATATAGACCAAAGTTGCATCTTAAAATTTGCTAAGCCTTTTGAGACAAAACAGGGATGGAAAAGATACATTTTGTAAAAGCTGTGAATTTACAGTGTGAGGAAGGAATCCGGAAAGAGAACAGTAGCCTCTTCAAGTCTTTGCATCACTTCTTAAATCACCTCTGAACTCTGTTCTAAAGATGACTGAGTTTGTACAGCAGACAGGCTAATCCTTTAGAAGTACATTATCCTTTTTGGTCCACAAGCTGCACACAGCTGTACTTAAAGCTCTGCTCTGTTTAGGTAACCTAGTACTGGCACATTCTTCTCAGTATTTTGGTCTTGGGTTAAAAATTTTGTTTATTGAAATAAGTGGAAAGACCTAGACAAAAGAATCTCACAGCAAGACAAAGTTGCCACAGAACAGGAAGAAAACGCTTCAGTTTTTGTAAGCTGTGGGTATTGGCCTTGTTGTGTATTAGCTCCCTTTTTGCTTCTTTGGGGGGAGCTGTTGTTTTTCTCTTTACCTTGTGTCTAACCTTCACTCTGATTTATTAGAGAGAGTTTCCCTTGGCTCCTGGTGTCAGGGAGCAGCAAGCACGAGGCTGTTCCACAAGGAAAGGGGCCAGGAGCAGAGGGTGACAGGCAGGGCAGTGCCCTCACCAACCAGGGCACAGTCCCACAGCACCTGAACAGCACCACAGTGGTGACAGTGGCAGGTTTCACTGGCAGCCCCAGAGAGAGCAAGACAACGAGTTAGACATCCAGAAAGTCCATTTGGGAACAGCAGGAGATGGTTCTATACATGCCTGAAGTCTATCCTGGAGACAAGGCTTCCTACAGCCTAAATCCAGAGTCCCTGTGTGAAGCCCAGTCAGCAAATCCCTACAGGAGGGGACAGGACATGCCACAAAACAGCTCCAAGACGCAGCTGGAGATTGGCCCTGAGCTTAACTAGAGCTCTTGGAGCCATGAGGGTGCATGGGAAAGTATCCCAAGGGAGGGTACTCCCTTGGAGGGGAGCCAAGGGATCCAAACAGCTGCAAGGAACAAGACTCGAGCTCTCCTTTTCCCCAGTGAAAATTGTAGTGTTGGATTTGCTGGAGGACACTACTGTTGTTAGGTACTCCAATCCTGTGGAATTTCAACAGGACTTGAGCGTCAAATTCACTCAGTCCAGAAGTCTTTCAGTAGGTGAGAAAACCAATTGCCTGCAGAAACTGTGTATGTTCTTTAACATAAATAGAACAAGCATTAACTCCTTGAAAATTACAGTGAAGCATCTGGAGGCTTCTGATATATACTGAGTATCTGCAGCTATCTCAGCAGCTGCTGCAATTAGGATGGATTGTCAAGTTGATAATGGAATTTGAAAGATAACTGGTCTCATGTTTTGTTCTCTGAGGAATGTACAAAACTGTTTGCTCTGGTATTTAAAATAATAAAAAATAAATTACATTTCAGTAGATCTGAGCTTAATCCTAAATGCAATACCAGATCTTTAAAATAAGCAGTTCTGTGGCATTTAGATAAAAAGGCTTCAGCATTTTCAGCAATTGAATTAGACCAGCAATGAAAGTTTCCCTATATGCCAGTTTTTGTTGCACTGTATTCTCAAAGCCCTGCGGTTTCCTTTGCCAGAAACACATTTGCACACACTCCTTCCCCACATTTTTGTTTGTAAATCCAGCTACTTTTCTCAAGACTTTAAAAAGTGGAACTTTACATACCTGTTACAAAGTAATTTTGAGCCAGGAATGTCATAACCCAGATGAAAAACACTGCTGAGGTAACTCCAAAATAAGTTGCCATTGTCACCAGCTTAGAAAACTCAGAAAATTAGGAAATTCAAGGTGGTTTGTCTCCTGCGCTAAGGAAAGTCAAGGTGTTGGATGCTGTCAGATGATGAGATGACTTCTGGAAAGCAACTTCAGCTGTCACTGCACTGCTTCATAGAAAGAATGTCAGAGCCGATGCGTTGACTGTCCCACTCCAGGGCGAGGTCACGGACCGGAAATCCCTAATCACCCTTTCCACTGGCTTTCATGTAGGGACTGCTGGAAAATTTCACTATTGCTGATTCAGAAACACGGCTGAGGAAGGGAGATAAGGCTGTTAGACTGCTAAGTCAGTAAACACTTTGAAAGAAGTTTTTCTTCTGCTCTTTTTTCCTGTTTTACTGATGAACAGATCATTATTCATGTTGTCTATTCATCTGGTAAATAAAACAAATCTTCTATTGTATCACAGTATGCCACACAAGATTTTTCTTTTGTTAATTGGATTTGGAAGGCCATCCATTCCCCACTATCCTATTTGTCTTGATGGAGTAGTTTTACTTTTTTTTTCCCCTTAGAGTTTCAATGAAAAAGCAGTGTTCCCACACCACAGAGGTAATATGAAACTTCATTCTGAGGAGATTTGGAGATACACTACTGTAAACGGGACTCCTTGTGAGACCATAGGTACAGAGGTGACAGCCAGTGCCATCACTGCTGCCTTTTGTGAACTTCCAGCAAAGAGTGTTTCCCATGGATTGATTCAAAACACACATGATCCTCACAGCTATAACTTAGAAAACCTTCAGGAAGTCTTAGCAAAGAATTTTTTTTCCCAGAGGTTCCAATAAACACAGAGCAGGAATGCAGTTCAAGAGATGAGCTAATTCCTTTAGTGTCAGTCGTGTCTGCTGTGTCTACGTTATTCCTGACAGATGTTTGTCTAACCTGTGCTCAAAGATTTCCAGTGACGGATTCCTAACATTTCCTCTAATGTTCTAGTTCAGTGCCTCACTGCTCTTCACTGTTCAAAGATATTCCCTACTCTAATTTGACTTAGCCATACCCTGGTATAAACCTATCACTTCTTCTCCTGCTGGCAATGGACACGGAAGATAGTTTCTTCCCTTACGTTTTGCAAGTATTTTATGTTTTTAAAGAGTTAGGCCTCTGCTCCCAGTTTTCTTTCAGCTAAGAAACCCTTGCTGCCTCACTCTCTGGCTCCATTGGCT
Source organism: Gymnorhina tibicen (assembly GCA_013399875.1). NCBI lineage: Eukaryota > Metazoa > Chordata > Aves > Passeriformes > Artamidae > Gymnorhina > Gymnorhina tibicen. The sequence goes on along the minus strand of VXAZ01004047.1, from coordinate 204,708 downwards.
CCTTGCCAATGCCAAGTACTAATTAATAAATTGCTTTACCTGCTTATACAGTCCAGAATGGTCTCAGTTTGGTTGGTTTTTTTTCCTTGCAACAGGATGATTTTCGTACATCATGTTCAATTTGTGATTCAGGAAACTTTTAGATGCCCTATGTCTCCAGGCTGTTTCCAAAGTCCTGTAAACACAAGTGTAGCAGTAGCTACCTCTTTAAACTGTGGTTTGCACTTAGAAAGTCCCCAGTTAAGATATGAGATAGCATTAACTTTTAACTGGGCACAGGCACATCTCCTGCAGCAGCATGTAACAGGGTTATTAGACGGTGTTCTGTAAGACAGACAGGCACCTACAGGGCCTGAGGAGAATGCTGGGGGTCAGTGAAATCATGTCTCCATTAGCAATGATGAAATGGAAATTGGGTTGTGTTTGGGCTGTGGTTTGGAAGAGGATTTGGCAAAACTCACTGAGATCTTTAGACAAATTTTTAGCTCCAGTTTCTATTCCCTCCCTTATTGTGCTGTACTTACCTGCCTCTACAAAGCCATGGCAATGTCAGATACTATAATCAGACTTAGCTCTCACTTGAAGGAGGTTGTAAGAGGATTCACTTGGATTTACAAGGTAGAAGCAGAAACAAATAGTTATTCTGTAGCTCTCATGGACTATAGACTGTGGCTGTAAAATATTGAGAACATTAAACGAAATCTTGCCATTGAAAATGCTTACCATGGACTGCTAAGTATTTCCTACCATGAAAACTAATAAATAGCTGGGTTTCTTCTTCTTTCTTTTCATTTTAAAATTGCATGCTAATTGTCCTGCCAGGTCTTAACACTTTGTGCCTCCTATCCTCACTGTGGCAAAGTTCCTTTAGTCAAATTCTTGATCCTTAGTAGGATTTTTAGCTGTAAAAATGAGATAAACACCTTTGCAACACCAAACAAGAATATGAGCTCCTTCACAAGGTCTTACAGATTAGGAGAGGGAGAAAAGAATTTTGGAATGATGAAGCGAGACTGAAAAAACTTTGTTTTTTGTCTGTTTCTTCCTTTTCATAGTTCAGCTGTTCCAAAACTGTGTGGAAGATCACTTATCTGGAGTGTAACAGTACAAAAGGTCTTTAACCTTTTGGTGTGTCTTCTTCATAATTAGTGTGGTAAAAAAAGCAGACCGATACTGAATGATTGATTAATTAGTCTTTGACCTAAATACTTATTGTAACCTATATGAAAAATTCCCAACCTTTTATGTCAGCATGTTTTAAATTGCTGATGAGGGTTGCTAAACAGAAAACTTTTGATAAGGCAGAACACACGTAACTGTTCTCTACCATCATTTCAAAAGGAACTTTGAAACTTGAACGACAGAGGAAATAAATTTTTTTAAAAAGTTCATGTAGAAAATACAAATATCAGGGTTTTTTCATGGAAACAGTAATTCCTTTCCAGGTTGCTGATATCCCAGAGTTTGTCCCCTGACAGAGACCATTGGAGATTCAGAAGTTGAGCACTGACTCCTACCCGCTGGTCTGGCAAGTTCACTCCCCACAAGACCCAGGCTTCCCAGACCTCCCAAGTCTACAAGGACACAAAGCAAATAAAGACTCCTAACCTTTAGCCCAGAATCCTTTGGTTACAGATCTCCCTTGTGGCTTCCCATGTTCGGCCTCCTCCGTGACACGCGGCCTCCCTCTGAAGCAGGAGTTCAACTCTTTCCGGGATATTTCAGCTTCCTCTCTCAGCTGGTTTCTAGGGCATGGCTGGAGTGACCCTGCTTACAAACACTTTCTCCACTGACACAGGAGTTTGCTCTCTTCTTCTGACCATTTTCCTGAAGAACTGGAAGACTAAGAGCAAGATCCTCGGAAATGTAACAGTGTAGACAAGGCAGGACTTATTTCATGAGGACACGGCCACCAATATGCAGACAGAGCACCCCAAATCTTTAAGGTAAAAACACTGAGGACTTTGAAACCATAATTTTATTTCAAAACTCAAGTATGTGATACTATACAGTACAATACCAGCACACTTGTGCAAAATCTTACAATATTACAAATTTAAATATGATACACAAAAATAGTGCCCTTTTGAAATTCCTTTTGCTAGAAACATTTGTGCTGTGCAGAAGAAACCATAAATGTGTCTTGTTAAAGCAGACAAATAAATATTGCACCTCAAGAAAACTATTTCAGTGTTAATAGCATAAATAATAGATCTGTTTCTTGTTATCTGATGTGATCTTTGAACCCAGAAGAGGTTGTTTGGCTTTTTTTTTCCCAGATAAAGCAAACTAATATCCAACAGATAAAATTATATTGAAAACAGTTTTTGAGCTTAATCTAGTTTCCTATTAAACAAAAGGTGTTTTAATTAAATAACTGAAAAACATAAGCATAGCTATTTAGTGTGCTGTTGGCCATTGTGTTTTGTTATTTTTGTGGACAGTTTGCTCGAAGTAGTTATAAAAAGAACAATTTTTTTTTTCATAAACTTTATCTTCATTTTTGCACCCCCATTAAAATCTCTTGCCTCTTTCAGTTCATTTGGGGCTAAATTATACTTGCCTCAGACATGCAAGTAGTTCAGTTCAAATCAGTACAACTACTTATGGGACTTGTCCCTTGTGCACTAATTCCACAAAAAGCCAGTGTGCTGAATTTCAAGAGAGGATGGAGACCTCATTCACCCATTGACCAATAAAACCTCTTCACATGCTTAACATTAAGCAATTAGAGAGTCCTGTTGATAGCAATAACTTTCTATGTGTACATAAAATAAGTTGCTGGACTCACAACACTGCAGATGTAAATAAAAACAAATTAATTCAATTACAGGCACTGTTAATTATTTTTCTTCAGTGCAGCCCAACATTTCCACCATCACATAAATATGTGCCATAATTCTTTACCTTCAATCTTTATTGTCTTATTATTAAGTTATCAATGTTTTTTGTAAAGAATGTTAAGTTAAAGAAGCTAATTTTAATAAAGAAGTATTCAAGAAACAACTGACAAGTTGCTTCAAAAACTGAAAGTACATGAAATATCGCAGTAGTTCTTCACAGTCAGAAATTCTAACTGAACCACACAGATTCCAAGTAATTAGCAAGAAACCTTCTCCTGTCTTATTCTTTACCAATTGCAATTTTAGACCAAATCACACTTCCCCGTTATCCTTTTTGAACTTCCTTAAGCACACTATTCCTCAATAATGTATACTTCAAAATAAAAACCCCTCCTAATTGTTTATAGCCTGCCTTTCCTCCCCCCGCCCCCCCCAAAAAAAAGGTGGTAGTGGTCTTCTCTTTTTAAATTTTTTTTTTTTCTTTCTCCATATAAATGTCTCCCAAGAAACACGTGGCCAACAAAAATTCACCAGCAGGATACTTGTTACTAGTGCCAGGTATGTGAATTAAATTTCTGACTGAGTTAGAAGCCTGTTTTCTTTGTTAGCTTGAGGGTCAGTGTTTCCACCAAAAGAAGGCACGACAATATTGACTGCATCGGAACTGAAATTACAGTACTTCATAGCACTCTTATCCTTCTGTTGGAAAACAGACCTGTTTCTCAGTCAGAAAATGCTAGGAGAATGCAGGACAGGAGTGCAATCAAGTGCCACGCTGGGTTTGCTGTTGTGGCCATAGCTATGGAAAGACAAACATGGTTCACCTTCACTCAGGAGGGACACTCAGCAGGTACAAATGGCACACCTGCAGTGACACACATTTTGGTCTCAGCCCTAGGTGCTGGGTTTTGTACAGGTAATGGCTTCACCGTTTTCAAATTGCTTGTCCAAAAATTTCAGGCTTTCACATTCTTGTGTAAAAACTCACAACTCCCAAACTGACAGAACTGGCAAAAAATCTAGGCAAAGGATTGATCTATCCTGATGTGGTAGTTCAGCTTTGGAAGTGTATCAGATCAGTTTCGGTCTTGGCATCAGATTCTGAAAATGAACCACTGAAAACCTGCAGTGAGCTCTCCTCAGCCCTCTCTGCTTCCATGGCCTGATTCATGTAGGCACTGGTTGGGTTCTGGCTGTTCTCAGAACTGTGTTCCTGCTGCAGATCTCAAACAACACCTATTTCCAGTGTTAGCAGTAGGGCAGAGCCCATTTGATGTGATCACCTCTATGCAGAGGTTTGAAGAGCTTTTGGGGTTTTTTTTCTTTCTTTAATAAAGAATTGAAGATTGCTTCCCATGGCCAAGACTGTTGTACTTTGGGCTTGGGCAGCACATGGACCCTTCCAGGCAGCTACCACTTTTGGCTGTAACCACCAATGACTCTGAGTAGCATACATAAATTTTTCGCAAATTTTTATATATCAGAGGCTCACAGACTTATTGGATGATACCAACTGTGCCACGTAGATCCCATTTTAAGTTCTGTTGAGTATCTCATTTTAAAAAAAGTGGTGGTCCCATTCTTAAAGTATATCATAAACCACATTTATGCATGTACTTATCATTCCATTTAAATAATCATATAGATAATTCCTCTTATAAAATTATTTTAGCAGCAAGGCATTTGGTCTTAGAATATAATTATATTCTTCCATGGAAGAGCTTCTATTTCTACCCAATAATCATGAATAAGGAAATTAATTAGCCTCTTAAAACCCAAAAGACTTAAATGCAATTAGTACTTCAACAATCAACAATAAATTCAGGAAATGCAAAGTAAAGCACTAACTGCAAATGCAGATTTTATGATGGTCTTCAAAATGTCAATGTCCTGTGCAAATCATTCTTTTAAATGTCTTACTGGTTGCTGATTACTGCCACAACCTTACCATGATTCAACAGTACTTTATTTGTACGAGTCCTTTACAATAAGAGGACAGACAGGAGTATTTATCAGATTGGCATCTTGGCAAGGTATGCTCACCATGTATCCCAAACCTGGTGGTGTGGGGTAACTCACTTGCCTAAGGGATCACGTGTAACAGCCATAGGGATGACTAAGCACTACCTTTAACAACGCTGCTCTAATACACAAACTTGCTCAGGGACCGTAAGGGCATGGTTGCTCCTTTATTATTCCGTGCGTTGCTCCTGTCGGAATCCTGAGTTCCACCAGGAATACTGATGGGCTGCAGAACAGCTGGCCTTCCCTTCAGGCGCCTCTGACTTTTCATCACAGGAGTTGTAGGAGTGGTAGATTCCCAACACCACAGCAAAAATGACTATTGCAGCCACTACAAGCCACACCACATTCCAGTGTTTGCACAGTTTGGGGTACAGGATATATAAATAATTAACAACGACTTCAAGTCTGCTGTAAAATGAAAAGAAAACTGTTATACATTAATCAGATGCAAATTTATTTTCTTAAGCTTTTCAATTTGAAAGGTGTCATAGGTGGTACACCATCTTTTTTCCCCAATACAAATACCTTGTCAAAGAAGAATCAAACTGTAAAGTTCTTTTATGAAGAGGTGTGCACTCAGATATTCCAACTCCAACTAGTCTATATGAGCAATATTTGTGAGACAGCTGGAGACTGTAAACGTGACTCCTATTTCTCCCACCTGTCAGCTGGCAAATCTCAGAGCTGGATATCATGCAAAATTCTGCACTGTTCATAGCTCGATCAACTAAATTAAACATTAGAATATGTGGTAAACATTTCTTTCCAAGAATGATCTTTCCATGACTAATGAGATGGCTGCTCTCTGAACGCAGCTGAAATCTCAAATCAACAGGTGTTTATAGCTGTAATGGTTATGGAATGGAGATGAATCCTTCTGGATCAAGTAAGGATCTTGCCTTAACCTGGGATTGAACATATTACTTGCTTTGGCCAGCATTCAATTCATCGGCATTGTACAGACAGAGAGCACTGGGTACAGATGGATGCAATGTCACTCTGGTGACAGGAATGACACACGGCACCAGTTCAGATTCCTGAATTACAACCAAAGAGAGATGCCTTTTGGCATCTAAAGAACTTTCATGGAGCATTCTTTTACCTCAAATCAGAACCACACCCCATCAAGATGAAGCATTTTGATGTCAACATACAGCTTTAGATGAAATACCAAAATCAAAAGTTTTGCATTTTGCCACTACATTGTCACAGAATACGCCTTTCTGTGTAAATACTGCTATTTCAAATACGTTTCCCTAGACTGGAGGAAAACATGCCAAGGTGAGAGTATAAAACATTTGGTTGGGTACCACAAATAGAAGTGGCCCCTCTTGTATGGACATATTACACCACTGTCTCACCTGCTTTTCAGATTTTTAATCTCATCTTCATTTTCGCTTTCTTCATGTTCATCATGACTTTCTTTGGGTGTCTCTTCATCTTCTTCCTTCAGTTCCTGAAGTTCTTTGGTTTTCTTCAAGGCTTCCTGATATCTTTATCAGACAAAATGTTTATTTCTTAGTCTAGGATGTTGTACAAGCATGATCTTATTTAATGAAAAGTTAGCTTAATGTTTTGTTACATGTAATAAAACACAAGTAGTGGTGTTGCACTTGAATACTTGAACAAGAGTAAAAATTAGCTGAAGACAGTGAGTAAGGCACACAGACAGCCACCCTTCCTTAACAGAGGATTATATTAGAGCTAAGGCCAAATTTATCATTTTGAACAAGGAAAAGAGGTTGTAGTCCTCAGCAGAGAACAACTTCTGTCTATTGTAAAGGAGTCAGTAAATACTTCTCTATCATCTTCCATAATTTTGAATATTCTCTAGATACACATTTTTCCCTGGAGAATAAATGCAAATCAATGCTAAAGACAGATGGCATGCTGGATTCTGCAGGAGAGGATCAAAATTCCTGTCTCACTCTTCACATAATACAAAATTCTTTGCTTGACGTTCAGAAACAGATCCCAGAGTTGTTAATTGTCCCAAAACATGCTAAAAAAACACTCTGTGACACCAATAACATGACTACTGTACTTTAAATTAAATTTTAAAAACATATGTCCTCATCTGGTAGCACATATTTACAGATTTAGTTCACAAAAACTATTCCCACCCCTTGTTATATGCTTCCTCTTCTATCTTGGCTTTCATTTCAGGACTGATCTCTTCCAACCCACTCTGTGTCAGCACAGAAGTTGAGGTTTCACAGTCAGGCTCTCCATTTGACTTTCCACTGCCAAGACAAAAGAAGCAGACAAATAGAAAATAACATCACGGAAATGTGTTGTATTTGGAGTATACTGCAATTTCATGAGTCGTGATTTGTCTTTTTCAATGTACATCAGAGAAATGAAATGTCTTTCAAAAGAAAAAATTAAACACCAAGAAAAATATTAGTTTCAGGATGTTGTGATTTAAGAACAGTAATTATTATGTTTCTAAGGTAGAGAAAACTTGCATTTTTATTCATCTTTAACAAATATAAAAGAGAGTCTTTGTTTCCTGGCTCATCCATGACATTTATTTGCTGTTCATGAAAACATTTCCTTCAACTTTCTAAAAATCATCTTAGAAATTGTAACCTGCTCCATAAGAGGAACATAATAGAAATAATATCAAATACTAATTCAACAAAACATTGTTTTCATTTGCCTTTTAAGTATTCTCCTCTGCTGACTTTATACTTGAACTGATGCACATGTTAAAAAAAATACACATACCTCAGTTTTCTCACTAAAACTTCTCTCAAGTAAAAGTTTTCAGCATTTAGCCTCAAGATAAACTTTTTTATATTGCTCTCTTCCTGCAGTGCTCTCCTGTCATTTATTTGATCTGGGACAGAGAGTTTAAGTGATTGAGACATAACTTAGCAGATCTATCAAAGTCAAGGTTTAATAAGCTCAACAATGGATCCCATTTCAACTTCTCACCCATTTTGCAGGCCTTTTTTTTCTGGCACTAAAATTGATGGCTGAATAATTCAACCTGATTGACACTGTCTGTGGGTAATGGATTTTCTCTCATGAAGTCATATTAACAGTAGACATTATCTTCTCTTGGACTTTAAATAAACCATGACTATAAGCTTGAAGTGCTTAAACATACAAAACTGTGTTGGACTAGGTAATTCTACACTACTAGACCAGCTGGCCCCATGCACACACACTTAAGCTCAAACTTGAATTTCAAGTTCTTGAATCTCTGTTACTTGGTACCATGATTTGTTGTCTTAGGTGCGATATATTGATAAGGTTTTTTGGTTGTTGTTTTTTCTCACAGAATTTCTGTCCAGTTTCAAAAGATGGTCTAGATCTTGCAGTGTTCTTTTGAATAGTAGCAAGCAGTGCTGTAGTTCACCATTTTTGTTTTCCCAGTTGTTGCATTCTTACATTCTTAGTACAGCACAGAGGTAAAACAAAGACATCAGATAAATTTTGCCCTGCCTCAGCACTAATTTGAAATACATGAAATTCAATATTCTGTAGTGATCTACACAGTCTAAAACTTTTAATTTCCACGTTTAAAGCATTCTAATAAAGAGTAGTAATATCACAGTATTTAAAAATATTATTCTTTAAATTATCATTTAGTATTAGCATTTAATAGGTAGTGAGATGACCTAGGCAAAACTCACTTTTCTAGAAGTGCTGGCAGAGCAGGAGTGGATGTCAGGTTGCTTCTTCCATTACTGGGTGATTCAGACTGTAAGTAAAACACAGCAATAAATGCTACATTCATTAATTAGTTACATTCATGACTAAATAATTAAATACCAATTAAAATTCCTTAATTAATTTCAAATGAGTGTTCAATAAAATGACAAAGGCAGTGTGCTGCTTAGGTTTCCCTCCCATACTCATGAGCAAAGTATCTTTAATATGGTGCTTCCACGTTGCTCCCATTAACCACAGTAAACAATGGACTTGCACACTAAGAATTTTCTCTGACATTCCCTTCCCTGTTTATTTCTCCACAGAAAATTCTTTCTCCTTCATATACTGATCACTGACCAGTAAAATCATTCTATTGCTCCTCTGCTATTATCCTAAGAACATCAGTTTATTAGCTAAGTTTTCAATGGGAAATTTTAAACAAAAATTATTCATAATAAACCATGGCAAACAAACACACCTGGTTCCTGAGACAATTAACTCTGAATACATAATAAATGAATTGCACAAACAGATGTTTTTCTTACAAGTAAAATAGATTTAGCTTCTCAGCAAAATCCTCATTTAAATAATCCTATATTTTTAACAGAAAACTGCATAACTTTAAGGTTATGTCCCATGTTAGCTCATCTCTGAACAGTGAGTATGCCTTGCAGTTTTTCTTCAAAGCATTTGTATGGATTTATTATGTTCAGATTAGAGTCTCATTTAATTTATTAAAGTTTTACAAACAAAAATTCAACACAGAAGCTGATGGCTCCACTGATCCCAGATCATCACAGAACCTCTAAATTTGTACCACATACATTTCTGTTCATTAATTACATTTATTTCTGTTCAGTGAACTTCTGGCAATGAAGAGCAGCACAGCAGTCCAGCTGTGTTCTGTGGTTTCTAGTTAAAATTTCTCTCCTACAGTGGACAACTATTTTCACTACTTCTTTCCTGTATATTACTATAGATCAAAAGGCAAATTGCCTCACTAATGTGTAATGCCTCTGAATCGGCAGCCTGCCCTATTCAGCTGTATCCAAAGGGATCCTTTATGGAGGTAGATTGTGAAGGCACATGTCCCTTACACAATAGGAAGGACCTCTGTCCATCCCCTTCACTAGGATGGAGTCAAAACAAGTTAAACCAATGAAAAGGCTTTCAGTTTTTAGTAACTACGGCTTGGCCCTATGGAAAAGTTTAGACAAAACCTGGTATCTTTAAAATGTGGGGTTTACTTACCAAGGATGGCATTGAAGGTATAGGTGAAGCCGTTGGTGACTGACCAGGAATGTTCAAGGAGTTAAATTTAGGAACGACCGCAACACTGACTCTCCTCCGAGGCATATTCTGGGAGAAACAACAATTATTTTTGTCTATCATACAACAAGACAGACTGAAGAAAAACTCTGCAGATTAATTTGTGTGGCAAACATGTAGGTTAGTGTCCCCTTTGGGAAAAGGAGAGTTGGGAGCTAAAGTAAGATAAAAGGCTGTTAGGCTGGGGTTTTCTACAGAAATTTCTCTCGTGCTGTCTGCTATGGCAAGTGCTTAATGTGAAATGAGGTGTGGCACAGGGATGCTGGTCTTTTCCCTCCATACTGAAAGCCCAGCAGTGTAAGTCACACAACAGAAATGTTCTGAGTTTGTATCGTCAGCTCTTATCATAGGCCTTTATCTTTTCTTAAAGGAGATGCATAATGATACTGGGGAAAGTGCCAGTGTCACAATGACTGGAAGATAAAGAAGACGCACATGAAACTCTAATCTTGCTGTGTACCCATGTTGATATGTGGTACCCACTATGATATATTAATTACATGTAAACCTACTAATTATAATTTACTGAACAAAAACATCCATTCCTTCCACGAAAGAGCAGCCCCTTCTCCCCCACCCCGAGTTGTTAGATAGCATCATGCAACACTGTTTATATTTCCCGAAGACCATAAAAATTCTTTGTATGACAAACACATGCTAACTGTAACAATATATTCTAGCTCAAGTACAGATTATGTACATTTTTTGCTGTCATTTGGTAAGTAGCCAAATGCTTCATCCTGTAAAATCTATGTAAAATCTATGCTTCCAACTGAGTAAAAACATCAAAACACTGATAGTATCTAACAGTTTTGTTTTAGTGCATATCCAAACACGTCTAAGATTGTGCTCTAGAATTTCAAGAATACAAAGGAATTTCATTACATAAAATGTTCATTTTCTTTATATTGTAGCAATACCTTTCCAACAGTGAGAGACATGGATCTAGATGAACGAGGAACTCCATCTTCTGCATAGAAACAAAGATAAAGAACAGTCTTAGACTATATGAATATCTCTAAATAATATTAATAGAGCCCTTCCTTATATTTCAAACTCAGATACAATATATTCATACAGGGTCTGTAGTGACCATGTGTTTATTTGTCCTACCTTTCTCTTCTCAATTACACCTGCACAAGAAATTTGAAATAATTGCAAATAACCAAATCATTACTATTTTCACTGAATCAGGCAAAAAGCCCACTATTGGCCTCCATATACAAGTACTTGCAAGGGAAAATCCTCATATTTTAGTTTACAGCAAAGGCAAGAAAGGGTTGCAAAAAGAAAAAAGCGTTTTTAATAATGAAATTTTGCCATCATCTGGACCTAAAAGGTAGTTGCAATAAAATCTCCAAGGGTACATGGATGTGCAAGAGGCCATGAGAAAATATGACTGGATCTCTTCAGAATTTGGTAAGTGGTAGTGATTTCAAATTACTGTACTATAGCATTAAGTATGGCTCCTATGAAACATTTTAACTTATTTCTGTAACTTTTTAAGATCTGCTTCTGTAGATCAGAGCTTCATGGACAGGTTTCATGATGCTTTATTTTTAATCATTAAGAGCACCAACATCACTCTGAATTAGAGGCAAGACAAACCCTTAAATTTTTATTTTCCTTTACCAGATGCACCATAGCTTCTGCTAGAATTCTGATTGGCAAGTTTCTTGAACTCCATTAATTCAGCATGATCCTTTTCATATGTTCTTTTCAGATTTTCCACATACTGCATCATTACTTCTGTTGCCTTTGACATACGCTTCTCCTAAGGAAGAAAAGAAGGAAATACCCAGGTAACCTCGACACATCTCCAACAAATCATTTACCTCTATGTGTATACTCCTTGTCAGGGCTAAATCTGGAGTAGTTGTTCTTAAAGAAGTATTGGTGCCTCCATGACTGAAAATTCCTCAGCTAGTTGGAAGAAAATGCACATTCATATGTATTTCACAGAATATCATCATTTATTTAGTCATATAGTCATACACCCTGCCTGTGTGCCTGTCTGATTAATTATGTGGTGAACCACATTTGTTTTCAAACCCTCAAAGGTCTTAGTCACTGGCATCAATCTGGTTACTCTAGAGGGCAGAGGGAACAGTCTTGAATCTGGGAGAGTATTGCTGTGTTCTTATTTATACTCGCTCTGTTCTCATACTCCTTGGAATTGACTGAGCTATTGCCAAAGGCAGGTGACTGAATTAGATGAGCTATTTGACCCAGAAAAGTTTTTTTATTTGTGCTGCACTGATTAGAAATGAGTTTCTTGTGGTGCAGCTGTAGTTCTGAGTAAAATGTATGCTCCCATTGTACAGATGTTGAATAGCTTAATGGTCAGTCTTCTTCTGCTGGAATTCTATTTTCAGGCTGTACTGGTGTGTTACCTGACACTACAACAGACGTCTTTAATCTGTCAAAATGGCAAATAAAACTCAGAGGGTGAAGGTAACCTCTGGCCCTGGCTGGAAAAGAGTGAACACGTGTATCCAGGACACAGTTAAACACCAGGATGCCCTCACCTGGCGAACGGCTCCCACCATCTCAGCACGACTCGAGAGCCTGGCAGCCAAACGCCGCAGCACCGCGATGTCCTCCAGGAGCTTCTGGTAGGCTTCCCTGTGCTCATAGTGGTGCCACAAGTGAGCTGAAGACTGAAGCAAAAATACAGCAGCTTTATCAGCATGTCTTTAGTTCAAATGGAGTGGCCAGGAGCCCCAAAATGGGGTCAAAATCTCCAGGCAGAACTCCACAGGGAGAGATGAGCCCCAGAGGGGTGCCAGCACTGCCACCACAAACAGCCCAGAGTGCTGCTGCCCTGTCTGAGCACGGTCCTTCACTGCAAACTGCAGGAACACAGTTTGAGGAGTTAGAGAGGGCTTAGCACATTTGCAATACTTTCCCTTCTGAAATTCATAGTGAAACACGCCTCACTACCCATGAACTCTACAAATGCGAAGTTCATTTCAACTAGCACTTAAAAATGATTGCTGTGGGACAAAGGACATTTTAATTCTCTGGGCACAAGGTATCAAGAAGGCCATGTGTGTTCTTTCAGTTCCATGATACTTCACTTATTTGGAAAATAAGACATTATAGTCTCAAGAAATCCAAAGCTACTTTGATAATAAATTGCAACTAAAATTTGACTACAAGAAGCAAAAGGCATAAGGGAATATGTTTAAGAAAAATGCACAGAATTTCAGATTTTCCTCTTTTTCTTGGCAACTGTAACCTGCTTATTTTCTCAAACAAATTGGAAGTTCATGTAGATTAGCTTTCTCTTGAAGTTAGGTCTTTGAATAACACATCAATTATCACAAGACTGATTTAAAAAAATCAGAAAGACTAGTAAAACTGTCATTGAGCCATCAAACCTGGGCCTCTCCTCCAGAAATGAAGATAACCTCTCACTGAGACTGGAACAAGTCTACGTCTAATACGATGGAAGTTTTACAGACGACATCACTGTTTTTAATTGTTTGTTAGTTTACTCCATTGTCCAGAACAAAAGCTTTCATAGAGAAGGAAGTTTCCACTGAGTTATAAATTATGTAAAAAAGCTTGTAAAAGCCAGAACTGTAGCGTGTGAACTGCTTAAAGGAAGAAAGTCCTAATCACGTCTGTCCCATGCTGGCAATATGATCCTTGGTGCCTAATTAGGGATTCTTAACAGAAATACATGGCAAATTTAACAGACTGCTTTCAGTCTGAAAACCCTGAGATTTAATAGGCTGTTTCAGCTTGCTTTGTACACAGGGAACACAGGGAAGAGCAGCAAAATATTCAAAACATTTTTTGTTTTCCAGAAACAATGGATTTGAAAAAACGAGATTTGGAATTCCAGATTAAAAGATGTGAAGATCACAATCTTTGTTTAACTGTAAATTTTCTTACCTGATGATGCTCTTGACAAAGTAAATGGGAGAATCATGCATTCTCCTCACTATTTCTCATAAGAATGGTAGCGCCTCCTTGCAACAATGAAAACTAGGTCTAAGGCTATTTCATTTATCAGCCTGGTGTTTAACCATCCCTCCCTTTATGCACAAAAACATGCACAGCACGTAAGTTGACACATCTTAGCAATTTTTGTCATTCCCATTAGAAAACCCAGAGAAAGCTGGCAGGAAGGACTGTAAACTACTGCTGTAAAGGAACACCAGGGACAGCTGGAATGAAAGTGTATTCAGACCCAAATCCTGATCCTGAGATTGTATCAGGTATTAAGTATTCCTTGCTGTTTCCTTTCACATATTGTGCCTTCTAGCATCTGCAGTTAAGAGGCCTTTCAAGTCACAGATCTCAGGACTCAGGTTTCAGATCATTTTGGTATCTCTCATATCTGGACACCTCGAATTTACTGCTAAAGAAGGCTTGCCCAGGAGAGCATGGATCAGTGCTCAAACCACAGTTCTGAATGCTCTTATTTCAAGGCTTGTTTCAAGAATTGAACAGCAAATTCCCAGTATTTATTCCTGAAATCTGCTAGACCCAGGGAAGCATCCTCTATGCATTTCCAGCAATGCTGGCCCAGTCTGGCAGAATATGCCCTCTCTCTTTCAGAGTAGCAGGCAGCTCATGGCATGGAGTTTGAGCAGCAGAAAATGAAGCTTTGGGGCTGAATTTAAAACAGTCAAACATATTTGCAATGTGTGTGCACTTTCACGTACACTACAGTTCAGGAAAAGAATTCCCACTGTTTTCTTACCGTAATGGCTGCTTTAAAGTTTTCCAGTTCCTTCTCAGCATTCTCTTCAGTAAGATTTCTCTCCCTCTCTGCCTGGTGAATTCTAGATTCCAATGTATAGCTATCATTTCTAAAGGCCAAGGAGAGTTGTACAAATACATTCTGTTGAGATTTAAAAAAGGCATTTTCCAATAAGTCTCACAGTAATACAATTTTCAATAACAACTTATGAATAAGATACATGTTTAACAAACTTTGCTGCTTAAATAAGTACTGAAACAGAAAATTGGAAATATTTTTTAAAATTAGTTTTCTTTGAAAAATCACTTCGATTTACTTCCACTGAAATAGGAATAATAAATGCATTGCTGCCTCTTTTCCTAGATGTTTTTCTGGGAGCTCTGCAGAGCAGAGTCATAATGAAGGAAGCAGCCTACCAGAAGCACCAGAATCACAATGGATCTGTTTTCTAGCTGGACTTCCTCCAAGGGTCCCCAAGGTTTTTAAACAGATAGTCTGTGCAGAGGAAGTCCAGGGATGAGCTCACAGTGAGCATTGTTTTACATAAGGGATAAACACCTACCACTGAAGCCAGCAAAAGATTAAGTGCTAACATTTTTATTCTCTTGCACCCTGCTTTTAAAGATTGTTCTTTCTTTACCAGACTCATTATTTCTTAGGATTAATACTTTGCAAAGCACAAGGCACCAACAGTTCCAGTAGATTTATGTAAATAAAGATGTTTTTCTTGACTGGTACGGGATTAAAAAAATTGAAGAAACAAAGCCTGCAAGCTAAAGAGCAACCTACAAACAAAATTATTGGCTTGAACTGAGAAAGTAAAAATTATGTAAACTAACAGAAGGATATTATTAAAAACTGCCCCAAAGCTCCTATTATCTGATAAAAATGCAATTTAAATTATTTCGTTTCTGGTCCCATTTAATCTCAATTTTTTTACTACTTTAAGTATATTAAAATGATTTCCAAAGTGAATGCGTATTTTATTAAGAAAAACACCAACAAATGTTTTGCTTATTTCTACTCTGTCATTTTACAATTTCTATTGCTCATATTTCACAAAATTGTTATTTTGATGGAGTTCAATATAGTTTTTTTTAAATGAGACATGTATTTTGGGGGAAATCACCCCATTACCTCATTCTAATAACCATCCTTAGACTTAAGGTAATCACTTAAAATTGGAACATATGTCTAAAATAATAACATACTTACCTCAACTTCTTTTTCAGTGAGTGGTGGGGAGCTAGAAATAAAAGCAAAAAATTCACATTTTAATGAGTTTTGTCTATAAAAACAAAGCCATTCTAATACTTAATTGAAAAGAACAACAAAATATATGTTTGAGTTTCATGAGTTTTCCACTACTTTTCAGTGTTGATTACAATCAAGCAACGGTCTTTCAGAAGTTCTTCACCTCATGCATTCATTTATATAAAAGAACGTATATAACAATTCCTTCACAACAAATGTTAAATATTTATTTCATCTGCACAGAGGATCCTTATTGACAGCTTCAGATGACTGAAGGCTCTGGTGGTTTTGGCACAAAATCACGTGGGTGAATGGAGGAATTAGTTTTGGCCAAATAAGTTTGGAATCATTTTAACGTCTTGCAAAGTCAAAATCAGTGAATTCACAAGCAAGTCCTTCAACAACATCTGCAAACTAAACTCAATTTCCCAGAAAAATTGTCACCTGCAGAAAAATTGCATACTTCTTACACGCCCAAATTCTACCATTGGAAAGCATCTCATCTGGCCTGATTATTTTCATGGGGGAGAGAAATAATAGTATTTTCAATATGAGTTCGTATCTGCAGCAGCAATCCTAGAAACCGGGAGTGGAAAAATCTGTATAAAAATCTACTTGTAGCATGCAATTAAGGTTTAAGGCTTTATGTAGAACTCACAAACTAATTTTAAAAGTTAGCCAGCTACTGGAAGCTGGTGCATTCCCCAAAATTTTTCAGAAAATCTGTGTTGCACATTTTAAGATGCAACAATTTATCTCCCTATGAATGGAACTCCATAAGGGAAGTTGACTGAAAACCACTGGTGTGCCTTCGCCTGGATGATGTGTTTCCACTTCTAACGAGCTTTTACCTTCCTGGAAGCGATTTATGCACTCTCAGTTTTCGCAGCAGTACATCAGGAATGCTGGGCATGACATCAGAGCTGTTCTTTGTCTCTTCCTCTTCAGTGGGGGAAGGGAGAGGTGAAGGGCCTAAAGACATTTTCAGATTAAAAACAGTTACGTTACTTGAAAAGTCATGCATTCCTTTCTGGAATATTTTAGCTGAGATTTTGTAATGGAATACTGTCATTTTCTAAGGCTTTAAATGCCACTGGCCAAGATGAAGTCTAATGTAATGTACTATACTACAAATTTTGTGTAAATTACATCATGTACCTGTTTGCACTCTATGTTCACTGAAACAGGACATAAAGGTTATACTTACATTCTCTGATTCTGTCACTTTCTTAAGGACCAAGGCTAACATTTTTTTTTAACTCATGTTACTTAGCTTCTGTATTTTCATTTTATTTAATCTCACATATATTAGTTCCCATATCTCCTTCTATCTTGCCAGAATTTAATGAAGGACTCTCCTGTAGAAAAGGCAGATTCCCCAGTCTGAATCTGACTTGGGAAGGAATCTTTGTACAGCTCTCCTGTTCATAAATTTAACAGAAGGATTCTTAGACTTGCCATGTAATTAGTGTGTAAATCTGGAGAGCATTAACATGGAAGACAGAACAGAATGGGAGATTCTTTCCAGCTACATTTTGGTTCTGTGCATTTGCTTTATATTACAAAAATTCCAGTATTTACTTAAGAACAGTCATGCGTGTCCCCATAAAATGCAGCCTCACACCACAGTGTCTCCAGATTTAATGCATTCCACTTATCTAAACTTGTGTAGATGCAGAGTTGTGTTTACTCAGTGACAGTAACTTGTCATTCATAAAAACCATGATGGAGACAGTACATTGGATTCATAACAGCAATAATGAAGTATCTGGCTATTTCCTATTGTTTAAGCAAAATTACTACTCCAGTTGAAAAGGTGGTTTTTATGACAATGTAAGGAAGTAGGTCTCCCTAACAAATTAACTAAGAATTTGACCCCTTGCTTGTTTTCCCCATTGAGGACAAAGAGTTGACCCTTAATGTTCTGGCTGCCACTGAGATAACTCATTGGACTATAAAAAGCTCATGATACTCATGAGATCCATGTTGAGAAGCTGGATAAAATAATGCTTAGCTTTTCATAATGTTTTCCTCAAGACTTCCAAACGTGCCAAAATTACATAACAGGCTGGTAAAATGGCAACTATTTTATACTTTCAAACAGAGCCTGCCTGCTAAATCATTTCTGGGAAATTATGTATTAGCAGAGTGACGGGAATAATATTATCATATCTAAAAATCCAAAGATATAATCACTAAACATAGAGGACAAGAAGTCTCTTTTAATCTTGATTCATTCAGACTGAAGATGAGTCTGTTTCCAGACATAACATGAAATGTAGTATCTCAACCATCTCTCAGTGTAACAGGAACTTTAAGGCCTAATGAGCTAGTCCCAGTGCAAATATATGAATGAGCAAAATGAACAGTATTAAGAGAAATTGAAATTGTCTTTGGATTAAATCTTGGACAATCAGTTTCAGCTCCTTTCGTAGCAACCATCTCCATTTCAGTTAATGTCACACTGAACAAGTTGTGACTTAACTACTTACAAACAAATATATAGTTTTGGTTTAAATATTTTAGGTTGATATATTTGGTTTAAATATTTTAGCTAAGCATTACTGCTATTTAAATCTTCCACGTTGAATTGTCCTCAGGTTTATATCTTTCCTCTTTATTTTTATTCTGAATTTTTTAGATGCAGCTACAGGCATCAAATCTTTTTTGCTTGTGTTAGATTGCAAAAAACATTTGATGGCAGATTTCTTTTTCCTCATTTATGTAGAGTTTTAAGCCTTTTCCTTAAAAAAGCTTTTTCCTTTACTTCTCCTTAAAAATTACAGAAATTGAGGTTTAAAAATCCCACTTATTGTGAGGCATATTTTTCCAATTCTTCAAACACGTTAATGACTGTTCTCTGGCCTTAACTTTTTCTCATTCACATTGACATGGAAATGTGGACCAGAAGTGAAAATGCCATTTCAATACTTGCCACACATATACTAAAATAAAAAAGCAGGAGTAAATATGTCTCTTATTTATACTCCCAGGCATCAAATTCACCCTTATGACCATAATACCTTGCAGAAGTTACATCCATTCAATCCATCACTGCTGAAATGTTTTTACAGAAAGTTACTGAAACCTCAGTCCTACAGCTATTATGTACAAACCAGACTTCGTTCCACGTGTGCATCTTTTCCCTTGGTAACAATAATTCCTACAGTATCTTCTTGGTTCTAATCATCAAGAAACTGAGGTACTTTCCATTACTGGTCTCTCTTGTTCATCATTTATTACTGTTCTCCAGGCTGCTTCAACTATTATTGCAATGAAGTAAAAGACTTTTTCACTTTTTCTCCTCGCTCCCACATAATACTCAGTTCTAAAATTCAGTGTATAACAAACACTTCTTCCAGCTTTTTTGATACTGCACCTTTTTCCTGTTCCGCTGCTTCACTAAGTTCAGGAAGTTTAAGTCCAACTAAATTTTGATTTCTCATCAAAATATGCTCCTGTGAAGAAAGCCAGTAACATTTCTAAGTAACTACAAATCTCAATTTAAATATCCCTGCCACATGAACACTAAATACAACATTTACTTAAGTTAATAAGCATAATAGAGATATTTACATTACATTACAGTCAGATGCTACGTAACATGGATACTCATAAATTCACACACGTTCTAGAATATTATGTATTTCAACTTCATAAAGGCATTATTTAGAAAAATTCCTGGTCATGCAAACAGAGATTTGCAAAATGTGCCCCTTATTTAAGTAGATATATAGAGTTTTGGTAAGTGAGAGCTTTAGTAACTGACAAAGGAAAAAAGCAATTTTGGATACAGCCACAGTAATAACTAAGTATCCCAGATAATAGAAAAATTTGAGAAAATTCTATATTATGAGACTTTACCACTTTGACTTTATTAAGACCGGAGTGTGGGATGCTACAGCTGCAAGTTAATGCTTCACTGTTACTGTGCCACCTCTATTCCTTATAGGGGAAAATGGACTCTCTAGGATTAAACTTTGTTGTCTTATTTCTCCTTTTATCATCTCCTCATTTTCTTTCATATTCTCACCTATGTTTAAACTCACAAACACCTGCTTTTGTTTATGAGTAGACAATTCCTACTGGAGACAGAACTCAAATCTTACCTAACTGGAATTATAGATCATGTTGCAATAATTTTTTGGTTCTCTTATTTGTGCTTAACAGCTTCTATGTCATTCAAAAGTATAGAATTAAAGAATTATAGAATGTCTTGGGTTGAAAGGGACCTTAAAGATCCTCTGGTTACAAACCCCCTGCCATGGGCAGGGATGTCTTTCACTATCCCAGGTTGCTCAAAGCCCTATTCAACCTGGCTTGAACACAGCCAGGGATGGGGTATCCACAGCTTCCCCAGGCAACTTGCACCAGGGCCTCACCACCCTCACAGTAAAGAATTTCTTCTGCAATTATATGGCTCAAGTGTCTCTGTAATCAAAACTTCCAGTACGTATACACTAAGAATATGTGTGTTATATAAACAGGAAAAGATGAATAATTGAGCTGCCATTCCCAAACAATACAGTGGGAATGAATTAACCAAAGTGCAGAATTTGAGGTCCTCACCTGTCAGGCCTGTATTCATCTTAAAATATTAACTATTGGGGGTCAAGAAAATGTCCTTATTAGGCTGTTCAGGAAAGTACCTGCTACTTCTTTTTTTTTTCCTTTCAAAAGTCACTATTAGTAATAGAGACATGTTCATTGCATTCTTTTGGTAGTTTATCATTTCATTAAATTTCTGCTTTTTCTCTTATGGTTTACTTCTTAACTTTTACTAATCATTTAGAAAATTATTTAACAACAGATTAGTTAATAGATGTTGCAGTCCAAGTCTATTCTTTTAGAAGCTGACACATTTGCAGCGTGTTAGAATTAGGAACTGTGAGTCTGGGCATGCTCTACATGTCCTTGTTCTCACAGATGGCCAGTTTTGCAGCTCTGGACACTCTGAGACATTTTCTGAGAAGGTTCAATAATCAACTAATCATTAAAAACTCATTTCCTGTCCTCTGAGATCTTGCAAATGTAAACATGCAAGAGCACACGCACATGTGTATGTACATATTGAAGTGCCACAGCACACTTAAAGCATATTTGAAGAGAACTAAGAAACAGAATAATTCCACGGAATTTGCTTGCAGGTTACAATTTAGTAAAATTGCAAAGGAAAAACGTGATACAATTCTGTATTGATTATGCTGAAACTGTTTCCCATTTTATCACTGTATGCTTCTTGCAGTGATAAAAATAATGCTTAACATGTTGGAAGTTTAGTAGGGTATGAAAATGACTTTTTAAAACAGATACAACTGATGACAGGACTTACCTCTCTGAGCTTTGTCAGCTTCTGCATTCGAACTGGCTGAACTTGGATTTGAAGGTCTTTGAATGCTTTTAACTGGTTACTGGATTTATTACCAACAAAGCTTTTATCTTCCTCAGATGGTAATTTTAAAGGGGTTTTCTCTTTCTGTCCAGGCTCCAAGCTATCCCAGGACACAGCCCGTAATAGGGGAGGACGCAGTCCACACAGTTTAAATTCTGGTTTACATGGAACTTTGTGGTCCCTCATTTCTGGAACAGGAATTTTTAGCTTTGAGTCCATATTTCCTATTCCTGGTCCTGGTAGATGGGTTCTTAAAGGAACATCATTTTCTTTTCCTTTCTTGAGGAATGATTTTCCAAGTTCATTTTCACAAACATTCATGCAAGTATTAAGAGACATTCTGCCGCCATCACCAGCTGAAGGGGAGCATTTAGGTAAAGTATCCATATGTTTACGTGGATCAAAGTTTTCCTTTTGGTCTGAGAGCTTCTCTTTGGAGTTTTCAAAGCCAGCAGAACGAGGAACCAATCTTCCCTGAGAAATCTTTCTTTGATCATTCTGCCTTCGATCAATTAATCCTTTTGCAGCATTCTGAAAGTACAGGGACCCACATGAAACAGAAACAACTGCAGATTCCTCTTTTCCCCTGCCCAAGGACAGATTTTCACTATAAAAAGCCATTTCCTTTTCAGTGACATTTGCTTTTGAATACGTGCTGTTGACAAAAGAAATAATTTTTAAAAGGCACTTAAAGACTACTGAATTGGGAATCTCCTCTCTGAACGTTTGAGTTAACCTCCGCCATTCCAGAGTCCATTAGGGCAATCCTCCTAAAGCCAAGTTCCTCAGCATCTTAATGTAATGTAAGGTCTAAAACACTGACATACACCAAAACAGCTATAGCAGATACTTTACTTTATTTACAAAGTTATTTAGTACTTAGTATTATAATTGAGTTAGAGCAGGGTGCATGACAGTATGTAAAGATAGCTGCAAGCCCACTGTCCTCCACTACTTTTGCAGGTGCTTCAAATTTCTTAGAGCAGTGCAATTTTCTCTTCACTCAGTGAACAGTCTTTCAGCATTTTTAGTCCCATCAGTAAGTCATATGTGTGCTAAGACAAACCAGCAGACTTTGTTCAACTCTTAATGTGAAACACTTACCTCTGCAGTTTGCCTGTCATCCTCTTTCACAGTTCTGTTATTCTAGCAAAAAAAAAGCAAGAAAAAATTGCCTTACAAGGTTATCTTTCACATCTATGCTACAAATTTTAGATATAGATACTAATGGCTGAACTTTGAATCCCCTAATTTTTACACTGCTGGTTGTATTTATCTATGAAATAATTTTGGGGATTTAGGGATTAGTTTTTTTCAAAGATTAGGGTTATATTGGATCTTTTTCTATTTTCTACACTTAACAGATCTTTATGATCTTTCAGTTCTTCTTACCTCATGGATTTTTGTCTTCAGAGTAAACACTTACTATTCCTCACTGTACAGAGAAAATACCAGTAATCCAATCCTGGTATATAAAATGTATTCCAATTTTTATCAGGGACTAAAAGGGCAGCATAATATAATATAGTACTTTAATAACCAGGTTATTGCACAGACTATTCAGCTCTTACCTGCCCTGGAGATACTGACTCAATACTAGTGATTGTGCATGCATCAGACCCTGAAAGATACACACATAATTAGGGCATATCCTGATATTTTGCTCAAAGTTTTTACTACTATAGCATTAGCAAACACATATATGCACAGTTCCCCACAATACATGAAGGACAAAAATTCAAAAGTCAAAAATACTGTTAAAAAGGAAAAAAAATCAAACATACAGAAAGTGAAACATCATTAAAGCATCTCAAAACCTACTGATAAAATAAAAAAAAAAATAGAACGTGACCTTGCAACACCACAGGAATAAAAATATAATAAAAAATATCAATATGCAAAAATATATTTTGTATGCATTCATGGGCTTTATCATATTCAGGACTAGATGCTTACATCTATGCTTCTCGAGAAATACTAAACAAATACACTTTTGGTGAGCTCTTGTAAGTTAAAGTTTGAGCCTGCAAATGGTTGGATTTGATGATCTTAGAGGTCTTTTCCTCCCTTAATGGTTCTATGATCATTTTACCTGATGGAAGTGGAAGAGTGAGAGAGTTGCTCCGAGATGCTACGGGTGAAACTTTAGGACTAAGAGTAGGGGAAACTGCTTCATTAGAACAAAGACAAAAACAAAACAAAAAGGTAATTTTACTTTCTAGACTTGTATCTCCTGTGTTTTTAGAATTCAGATGAGATTAAAACATCAATATCACAGTCATCAGTCATATGTTTGTCCAGAACCTGACAAGTCACTTTAATTGCTGGGTTGTACTTGACAATTGGGAGTTTAGAGTATGTTTCATGTCTTACACTTGTCAAAAGTGGATAAATTTCTATTGATACAGGGAATCCTTGTTCTCCTCAGTTTTCTGATACTGCAAGCACTGAGAAGATGCAGCACAAGAGAAGATTCAGGAGGAATTTAGGAAAAAAAAGAGGTGATGTATAGTTATGGGGATTTTTTTCCCCTCCAGAAAGCATCAGCCCAGTTTTAAGACAGAACTTTGTTTGAACTGGCATTTCAAAGCAAAATGAAAGTCCTATTTCATGGTAAAATGTCATTTTGTTCCAGTTTTCATATAAAGGGAAATATAGTTTCAATTGACATTCTAGAACAAAATATTTTATTCTGCTGTTTTTAAAGGAGGATCCGGTCCATTTAGCTAACTTTATGGCTATGTTCAGAATAAGAGGCAGTGTAATTGTGTCTGGAGGGAATGCTTTTTCAGCAGGATGAATCTTGCCTCTAAAATTCCATTTAAGCAAAAATTTGTGACCATTTTTCACTTTTCAGTAGAAATACTTCATGCTTTCTTGTTACACTGTTTGCAGCGTGACATTCAGGCACTGAAAAGCTTTACACCATTTTATCCTGACACATCTAAATACAGGGATGGGTCTTTTCTGTTTTATGTGGAACCTGGAGGAGGACAAGAGGGATTCTGACCTTCAAATTAATAAAGTGTATGTAAACAGCAGCAATGTATAGATTACAGGTGATGTTTGCCTTTACAGATCTTTGAAGGAGAATATAAAATCTGGTTTTCAGGATCTGCCCCTACCTGTGGGTGACTCTGGGAGGCTGCTTCTTGACTTTCTGCCTCTGCGTGTTAGGAACCTCTCGCTCACTTTCTTTGCTTCTTCTAACAATTCAAGGTTCTTCTTTTTGTCTTCCTCTGATATTTTGACATCTGGTAGTGGGTCATTTACCAGATCAATCACATGACCGCTGTTGTCTGTGTAGAAAATGTCAGAATTGGAGCTGGACCTCCCATATCCAGGTATATTGTGGCATGTCAGAGTAACAAGTACAAAACAAACCTGTAAATTTATACCTATAAATTTAGCTTTGAGCTTGCATGTCACAAAAATTAATGTCTGCTAATGTTGTTACAATCTCAAGTTTAGAGCAAATCTGGAAAACCACAGATAACCCAGTTAGATTAACCACTATGATCAAAAATGCACTGAATATGTGAAACTGGCTTTTCCAGCTGTGTCTCCAATACCATTTTTCTCGTTTCTAAATAAAAGTGCCATTAGATCCATCTCAACTAACAGTCATGGCATTTCTGTTGTAGACTCAGTTTTTCCATGGAATTTGCATGTTCAGTTTTTCAAGGTTAAGAACCTACAAACTCACCCAGCAAAGATTTATGCACAATAGTTTTAACAATTAATTTAACAATTTATTAATCTGTGGCTTTCAAATTGGTTGAAAACACTATACTTTGAGCACCAATTTTTGCAATTCTCCAGCCTATGACAAAGAAAGAGGGCAGTCAGTTGTCAGAAAGGCCCTCTCTGTGTGACTCAGTATAAATGGCATTTATGAGCATCTAAAGAACAGCTTGGATGAGGGGGAGGAAAGTCATCAGGTAATACGAGAAAAATATTTTGAAATTTGACAAGAGCCATTACAGAACCATCAGTTTTCAGAAAAGCTAAGTAAGCAGCAAAAACTCAAGGATTTTTAGGTTGTGGGCTTGGGGTTGTTTCACTACTTGTTTTTGATTGATTTTTTGGAGGGGAAGGAGGAGTGCTTTGGCTTCAATTTCCTTCCATTTAGTTCAATTTCAAGGGTGTCAAAAACCATACTCACAGACTGAATATTCTAAAGCAATCTATTTGCAGTCAAATATCTGTTTTGGTTTAAACTCAGATTTGTGTGTTGGAAGTTCGAGAGACAGACCTTCCGTGACACTTTCCCTGTGCCAGCAAAAGAGAAGATTTATAAGGCATGGCAAATTCTACTTTCCGTGAGCAGGTAAGCTCAAGTGTAGCTAAACCTGTATTACTGAACAGGATTTCGTATTCTACAAGAAATTAAAGCATGGATATGTCGAGCCTCCTGAAAATGTGAAGCTAATGCAACAATTGACGACTTTCTGAAAGTAACAGTGTGTGTATTTCCCTGAATTGGTCTGCATGCAGTTCACTTACAAACTCAAGATCACAAGTCCACATCCCAGCAATATCGCCTGTGCATGCATTATGCAGCATGCACAGGGAACAAGCTGTGGTCAATACAGTCAGACTCTTTATATAGGTTTTTATTGCATGGCACATTTTCTGAGAATACATCCTAGTTGAAATGAATAATCACTTCTTACCAACAGAAGTCAGTGAACTTGTTGAATTCCTGGTGGCACGGTTAGAATGTCTCCTATGAGGACTCCGAGGCCTAGAGAGAAAAATGAATAAACAAAAATGATGGAATACGGCACCAAAAGAAAGGTCCTAACTGCCTATAAAAATTAATATTAAAAAGAAAGCACTTTGATTTAAAAATGAGGACAAAAAGCATTTATTGCAGTTCCTCTTATCTCCAAACAAGTGGAAAATGGAGGAAATTGAAGAAAGAAGGAAAATTGCAGAAACTGATCTCACAAAGGAGTTCTAAAATTTGCTATTAGCCTCATCTGCTGTGAACCTGATTTCTCAGAAAAAAAACTTACATTTCTTTAGGTTATTACCACGACTTAAAAATCATGTAAGAAAGGTATACAGAAAAAAAAAAAAAATTAGTCTTTGTAAATTGTTATGGCTTCTTAAACTAAGCTTTATGGCTGAAATAATTCTTTAGGCTCTCACACTGACACTCCCATGGGATCTTTCTGAATTGCAAACCAGGTAAAAGTCTCAAACAACTGCAGAAATTTAAATGATGACCCTGCAAATAATTTTTCTTTTAAAGGGCTGCATTTAAATTCTGACTCTAAACTAATCGTGAAGTTTGGAGACGTACACTTTTAAAAATGCAAGCAAATTATAGATTTACGAGATATTTTTTCTAATATGTTTTTTCCCCATATTTTAAGTTTAGTGGCAAAAAAAGCCTAGGTCAGGAAGTGCGCTTTATCAGAATAAATATAATAATTTTAATTCAACTCAAAACTGAATTGAAGTTTTCAACTTCAAACAGGATTGCTATTTCTATTCAACAACTTGCTTTCACATATGCTTAACCTCAAGGTGGTATTCTTGTCCCATCTATGTGAACGGGCCCAAAACTTCTTCAAAACTCATTGTATGACAGTACTCAAATTAGACATTTCAGTTGTCCAACTCAATGAGTTGGGTTGTCAGGCTCAGTATTATATGTAACTCTACTCTTTTAGTCTCGATTATATTCCTGTTCCCCAACCCTGCATCTCAAACACCATCCTCAAAATGTGAAGGCAATATGACCAAATCACAGAGAAACAGCAATAATATTTTCATACAATACACATTTCAGAGCAATATTTTAGAAACACAGCCCCTCAAATTGATGGATGGATTGGTAATGTATTATATAGTACCTGTTAACCAGATTTTTATCAATTTCTACATCTGGCGTAACAGCATTCTCTGGAAGAAGAATAGAAGGTGTGCTGCAGGTTGTCCCTTCAACAGTCGTGTCCTGAATGGTTTGGGACAAATATAAAAATGTAGTTAAACAGAAATTCAAACCACTGAACATTGACGCTCTGTGTGGAAAACAATGTGTATTTCTCAATTTACCCAAAAGAGAAAGTGATTGAAATAAGAGAGAATTGGCTCTAATTTGACAAAACAAATGTGAATTAGAGGCCTATACTTAAATTAATCAAAAGAGATGATGGACACCTGGAATATCTGTTTTCTTTAAAAAGTTTTAATGCAAGCTAAATTCAATAAGCATGGAGCTAATGAAAAAGCTTTAAAAAGGCAGTCTGGTTTTTCACACAGCAAACCATTCCTCTAGTGAAGTACATGTACAAGAGTTCAGTGAATTTATGAGCTGAATGCAAGAGTAAAAGCAGCTCTGTATAACAGGGCTAAATTAAGCATACAAACCCTCCAAATACTACTAATGTATAATGAAAGCTTGAATAAACACAGTATTAAGTGTACACATGATACCCAAAACCCCAGAAAACAATTTTGAGTTATCTTGTTAAGAGTTCCACATGGTTTTCCCTCAAGTTACTTGGAAATATATTTTTAGAAAATGTAATTTCAATATTTAATAGAATAAAATATAATTTTTACGTCATAAAAGAAACGGGCAAGCTGGCACTGAAAGTTAATGTGTGCTTGCCTGCTTAAAAATATGAAACCTTGCCTCAAGAACTTAATCCCACACCTTCTGCATAATGATGCCATTCAGCTGAAGAAAAGGAATCACTTCCCAGTGGGATATCACAAATGGAGATGCACCAAGTCGGCATAAAGTACTGTGGATCTCTCATATGTGGTAAGAAAATGATTACTTCTACCCCAAGTACTGTATTCAGGCTAAAACCAAAAACCTGCTGGAGGGAAAGCTTCCCAGCAGTGGCAGTGGACTGCTGTCAACCAACTTGTAAAATTTAAAGAATAATTTGTAAATTCTCAAATCCTAATTGCTTCTGCTAGGCACTGGTATACACAAGTGTTTTGTTTTAGTTTTGTTATTTGGGGGTCTACAATTTTCTTGAAACTACATCCCAAAGTTTCACAGGAAATTTGTAAGGCAGGTAAGAAAAAGCTGTTGCAATAGCACTAATTTAGGCATTTATAGAATGAAGCATGTAATAAGTCACAGTTCAGCAAGTCAATTTTAGACCCTGGAAGTGTTTGAGGCCAGGCTGGGTGGAGCTCTGAGCAACCTGGTCTAGTGGAAGGTGTCCCTGTCCACAGCGGGGCAGTTGGAAGTGGATGATCTTTAAGGTCCCTTCCATCCTAAACCATTCTATTCCATAAGGAAGCTGACACTTACTTGACTGCTAATGTCTATCATTTACCATAGAACTCCTTGCAACATCTCTCACAGTGCTGCATTTTTTTCTTGTTGAAATAATGTGTTTTCTGATCAATTCAAAGGACTCTGGAAGTATTTGGAAAATTATATAATATTAAAATACATAGCATAACCCTTCTACCTCTCAAAGGCAATGAAATAGGCCTTGATTTGGACCGCTGATTTAGGTTTCTCAATTCTACTGTAAATAGCATATTTTTTTTACTAAAATAAAAATTTTTCATGCAGTTCCACACTTCTTTGCTCATAATTCTCATATGAAGTTCCTTGGCAAGTTCACCTTGTCAGTCACAGGAGAGCAGGTTGGGGAACATGCCAAGAAAACACTGTGAAGATTTAAATTTAAATATCCTTGTAATATTGGAAATGTTGGAATGCCAAAGCATATGTGATTCAAGTGCATAAGTGACATTTTATGACAATAGCTTGAAAGCAATTTTTAGTAATATCCTTGAAAATGTCAAAAAGTAACAGTATATTTGTCAATGACAAAACTTCAGTGACTGCCCTGCTTGAAGGGCAAAGCAGCTGAATACACATGCACAATGTTTATACTAATCTCATGACTGCCAAAAAGCAAAAACTTTTGAATGATGTAACATCAGCCTTGAAGTCACTCAAGCCCATTTTAGGACTCTAAAAACAGCTCATTAAAAAGAAAAAAAAAAAAGAAAAAAAAAAAAAAAAGATGCTGAAGCCAAGGCTAGTTCAGGTCAGGTAGAAAACATTAATCCTGGTCAGCAGCTACAGGAGTTCAGCATCTACACAAGCAAAACCTCATGGCTCCTGTTGTCCAAACCTACATTGTCCAGGAGAGGGGCAGGAAGAGCCAGAGCAGGAAGCTCTTTGCAGGGCCAGCTGGCTCCAATCAAAAGGAATTGTTATGGACTGAGGAGTGCTCAGGCTGCTCTACACAGGTCTTGGAAGAGAAGCTTTAACAGGAAGCTTAGGCTTCCTCACAGTCGTACAACTGCACAGCGATGACACAGAAGATTTCCATCACCCTCCCACTTGTGTGCCTTTAACTGTGCTCCCTTGGTAGCTTCCAGACCCGTCTGCTCCTCAGCTATTCCCAACAGCTGCCTCATCTCCTGCTACCAGTGGTTCCCTGCTACCCAAGTCTTTGCTTCCTTTTTGTACCAAGCCCTCCCCTCACAAAAATATGGGGTAAAACTGACTCCACCTCTATGGCTCAGGCGGGAACCGCTCCACAAGGGTGACCAGGAGCCACCTAGACTTGCAGGGACACGTGTGCAGGGCTGAGAGGGTGGCACAGGCAGTTTGGTCCGTAACAGGACAGCCAAGAGGCTCAGGGATTCTCAAGGTGGAGATAGAACCTGCAGACATTCTGGCTGTTAAGTTCTACCAGGCCCTCACTAGGCATACAGAGAATGTGCTTTTGAAAGTTTTATAATCCAGCCAAATTTGGATGGATTTTTACATTAATGGGATGGTGGGGGGGAGGAATACAAAAATACTCTGCTGAAAGGCCTACCATGCCACACAGTCAGATGACAGAGCTTTACTGTATAACACCTGAATTCTTTAAAGCACTCGGGAAAAAAATTTAAAAAGGAAAAAAAAAACTCCCCTGCCACCCTGGCCATGTTCTTAGATATTAATTAAAAGTCTGGACTGAATTTCAGAAAAACACAGGCTGCTGTAAGAAATACTGAAATGAAAACCCACATTTCTTTTCTCAAAATGAATTTGAGACATAGAACCCAGGTCCTCCTATCATGTAAAAGGTACTTGAAGCATGCAGAAAGCTATATGCGATGTAAGGTTCATTTTCTTTTTCTCAGAACTGTTTTGCAATCTGTGTGCATTTGGGCATGCAGGGAAAAGGTGGGAAAGAATCTCCTGAAACAGAATGAGGAAATTGACAACAGACAGCACTTTAGATGAGATGAGATTCAAAACTTTGAAAATTTTGTTGAATGGCAGAAAACAAATCCACCCATTGTTGGTTCCTTCTGATGCCCTCTCCTTGCTTGAAAGTCCTTATCTCACAATGATAAGCTGTTTTACTTAGAGTGACTTGTCGTCATGCTGTAGAACTTGATCTGCAGCAAGAGCCAAGAGTGACAACAGCTATAACAAGATCAAATTTTCACAACATTGGCTAGTCGCAAACCTTAACTTAAGTAGGCTTATGAGCAGTGCGTTGGTTAAAATACCTCCACTGCTACTTTGTGCCTAAAAATAATCATTTATCTAAAACGAAGCATTTTGCACAGTGAACTGATTCATGAACTATCGTATTACCAGAGTTCACTCAAGACCTACCTCTAAAAGGCCTGGAAAATGTATTAAAAATTTAATGCTTTTATATTAGGAGGTTGGAGATTTTTGTTTCTCCAAGCACATTTGACAAGCACATTCAGGATTAGAATCACTGATGTCTGCTAGATTTTCATGGTTTTCCTCTTTGGGTATGTTATACACAGCAAGTCTTTTGTACTAAAATATTTTTCACATAGGTGAGTTAAAATACCCCAATAAAATATTCTTGAGCTAATATATGTTAGCAGCTGGTAGTCTGGATGAACTTGTATCCAGCTGGGGTGTTTATCTCAAGGCAGGAAATTAACACTCAGCACCATGTGCAGTTTAGATGGAAGGCATGACAAACCAGTGCAGAGCTCACTGCTGACAATATTTTCCAACAATGTTAAAGCAGCGGATGTTTTCACCTAAAGTGTGGAATGTTCTCACCTAAAGTGTCCTCAAACCCAATGACAGTGTCACATCTTTAACTGAGGATGTGCCAGACTGTAAATCCTCTCTTTCTTTACACCAGTTTACATAAAAATGAATGATTTGGATAACCTGTGATTTCTTAATCACAGTAAGGTACTTTGCTTCAGCTAAGCTAACAATTAAAAAAAAAAAATCCAACCCCAGTTTATTAAAACATAAAGTTACTTTTTATCTGTGGTATAGATTATTGAAAAGGGGGAAGGCCCATCTCTTACTGATTTTTTATATTTATCTGGAAAGCAAACATGTAAAAACACGTAGAGGCCACACAAATTTGAGGCAAACTGATGAATATGCCTGGGGAGCACCCACCTGCCCTCTGTAGAGTTCCAGTGTATGTTCAGCTACTGCTGTGGCAAATAAAGCACTGGGAAAGACTACAGACCTAAAAAGCCCATTTCCATCTTTCACACACACACGAATTGCATAACGTTTTCTATATCTGTAAAAGCAACACTAGTTGTTGAAGTACAAGCCTAAGTTCTGTTCTCAACATTTAAAGTTTTCTTTAATAACATCAGAAAGGACAGATTTTTGGACAGCTTTGATATATGTCTGTCTGTTCTGAACCATTTATAAGCCTCCAGATCAAAATGATAAACAACTGCTTGAGCAATTTAAGTTCTCATCCCTTAGGCTATGAAATATTTGAGGAACTCTAAGAATATCCACTGAAGGATCATTCATCGCTTTATCAATTAAGCAAAACACTCTAATATAGAGCAACAAATAGATTTTATTTTATAAACACCTAAATGAACACAAACAGGTTTCAGCCTCAGGTTTCCAGCAAGTGTCAGAAAACACCTTTGTAAGTAAGAGAGCTTACTTTGGCTGGAGGAGAACTCTTGTGCTGGGCCTCTTTTGCTTGTCCCTTGTCTTCAGGTAAGGTTGGCATGGTGGGCAGCGTGAAGCACGTGGAGCTGCAATGTGGACTAAGAGGACCATGCACTGCTGGGAGTATCTGTTTCAAGTTAGCCCGAAGGCATAAGCGCTGGGAGGCCTCGAGATCTGCAGGCTGGGTTAGATGCCAAAAATACAAATCAAATCTGTTTAAAACTCTATGCTCGAAAACTGAGATCACTTTACAATAACAAACAGTATTAAGGTTTAAAATTAAAAATGCTATCTTGTGTTTTATTAACTAAGGCTTTTCGAGGTCAAGTATAACTTAGCAAATGCATTCAAAACAGACAACCTTCCATTCTTGTTGCTATTTCCATCACTCGTCTCCATTTTACAGATTTTCATTTTGTCACTATGATGTGACCAAACTACCCTCTCTAAATATCCTCTAACAAGTAATCAGCAGCCTGGATATCACACAACAACGGAATGGTTCAGGTTGGAAGGAGCCACCATGGGTCATCTGGTCCAACCTCCCTGCTCAAGCTGGGTCATCCCAGAGCTCATGGAACAGAATTGCATCCAGAAAGTTCTTGAATATCTCCACTGAGGGAGACTTCACACCCTCTCTGGACAATCTGTTCCTGTGCACAGTCACCTGCACAGTGAAGAAATTTTTCCTTATGTTCACATGAAACTTCCTGTGCATCAGTTTCTGCCCTTGCCTCTTGCCCTACTGCTCAGTACCACCAAGCAGAGTCTGGATCCATCCTCTGACACCTCCCTTCAGATACTGACAGACATGGAAAAGGTCCCTTCTCAGTCATCTCTTCCATAACATGCCTTCTAGTAACTAATAGTCTTAATGCTACAGAGCATGATCTCAGATCTCAGAGGACCAAAACTGGAACCCCAGAGAGTGGCACTCTTCCTTTGAGCAAGAGCCAGACTTAGGTGAATTGTGCAAAGACTTGGTGTAACTCTGCATAAGACAACATGGTGCAAGACACTTGCAAAGCAAAATAGCAGAAATGCCCAAAGAGGGGGAAAAAAATCACTACCTATTAGTAGTGATTGAGAAAATTCTCGTTATTAGTATCAAGGGGAGGCACCGCATTCACAAGGACAACATCAGCATGAAAGCCTGTACCAAAGTCTGAGGATCAGCAGTGCAAAGCACAAATCAGTCCTTAGAGTGGCAGTGGGTGCATTGCGGTACTTACTGTGACACCTGCCCAGGAATCAGGGGACTGTCCTCATCAGTACATCAGCGTCCTCGTCAGCTCCTCACTGCGCTCCCCGGCGGTGCCTGCAGGTCACACACACGCAGCTCAGACCACCTGGTGCTCAGGCTGGTGTCTGCTGCACAGACGAGGGACTGCTGACTACTGCACTGTAAATTAACCTGCTGCGGTTTTCCCTTCCGTTTCAGGGGTGGGCAAAGAAATGTATTCAGGAACATGTCGGTTTATTGATGTCGCGAATTACATTTGTCAAAATACATCTGTTGCTTTAAAAAAAAAAAGCAAAAAGAGGCAAAACCATTCACAAGACATACTGAACCAGTCTCAGTAGTGACGAGTGCCTCACCTGAGCTCTCACAGAAAAATATCTGTGCTGTAAAACCTACAAAATGTGTGAAAAATTTGGACTACAGAAGCAGCTAAGACCTATGCTTTTATTAGGTTTATTTCACATTATGTTGGAAACTTAAATTTTCTCTTCCACTAGAAGACGAATACAAGGCCATTTCACATGAACTTTAATGCAGAACTAACAGTTTGTAAAAATGATCCTATACAAGTATTAGTGTGCTCAGGAAAAAGTAATTATATCATTGCAGTTCCTTGATAACAACTCTGAAAAAGATGCAGTATATATGACATCATTATGAAGACCAAGATACAGACTCTTTTTGAACACTGGGCATAAAGATTTTTCAGAGCAGTGTATGCTATAGGGACAGCATGTTTCAAGCTTTTCTAGACATGTTGAACCTGCTACAGGTGATTTTCTAGCTCTACTAAAGTAAGTGGTAGTTCATGTTTGTATCACGATTTTACCCACTTCTGACTTCAAATAATTGGAGTAGAGGAAACTTCCTATGAATAAAAAGCTTTAAAAATGGTTAGTAAGGCAAAACATAATTAAAATCCCTAATAGGATTAGGGATTTCCTATTAGGATTTCCTAATAGGAAAAGAGATACTTATGATTACATATATTTTAATAAAACCATGGATTAAACAGATAGCAGTAGCACTGAACATCTGTGTGTTTTGACAATTAAGTTTTTTTGTATCGAAGAAAAGTCACCAACTATTAGCAACACATGAAGATGAGATGGAAGCAAGGCAACTAAAAAAAGTGACATGGACTTGCTTTTCATCTCCGTAACAAAATCCTGGCATCCTACGCAATTTTTGGGTTTGCAAGAACTCAAATTCAAATAAAAAACAACAAAAAAGAGAAGAGATATAAATCTAGCTGTTTACCTAATCCCTCTTAGTGTTTGCCTTACGAATTCATTATGGTTCTGATACTTTCAACCCAACAGAATGCTGGGCCTGAAAAACCAGGAATGTTTCGAGTCATGGCCAAAGCATGTTTGCAGTCCTACACGGAACTGTAGAAGTTATTGCACCAAAGTGGTTTATTCCGAGTCTTAGCTGAGTTCTTCATACATACTAAACTTAAAAAAGCAATGCAAGTTATCTTGAAACAAGAAAGAGCTATTAAGCACATCAAGTTTCAGGTCATTTTTCAGATTTAAAAAGCAAAAATCTTTAAAAGAAAAAGAAATAAATCAGCCGGCTTGTCTAAGAATAGAAAGGGACAAATCCTGAGCTGTGTTGTCCTAGAGATGCAGCACAGAAAGTACAGCCAAGGGAAAATGGAGGGTAGAAAGATGAATTTATGCCACCTTAACAACCCCCAGATTTGGAGTGGACTGAGTTCAGGCTGTCTCTGACACAATTATAACCCTACTCTGATTTCCTTACAGAGCTGTCTTGCAAATAGGAATAAGCTTCAAATCTCTGCGCTGATCAGTAGGAAAATTTCTTCTTCTGACTTTCCATTTTTTCCTAATACCGCTCCAGAAAACCCCAGTGCTGAGGACTATACTGGAGCAGTGAAAGCTTGCACATAATTATTTATATTCATAAGCTTCTTAGAACAACACCATCTTTGCACACCTTGACTGCACAGCTGCAGTACGGTACACTGCCAAAGAGAGGGCTACTACATATTGGTGTTTCAGTGCAAGGATGTAGTTCAATTAATAAACTATATGGTTTGGAACACCCAAATTGCTAATTTTTCCGTCTAAAAGGTTAGTTTTAACCTCTGCATTGTTCTTAAAATCAGTACTCCAGATTTATTAAAGATTTTATGATGCTTACCCAGCACAAACATCACATATTGTAAATGCAAATAGATATACCACGCTCTGCAAGGAGTTCTGCCATTTTTCTGATCAATTACTGCTTTCTGGTAGGAAAGGCAAAGGTTTAGAAATGATGGAAACTTAAATATTAGTGAATAAATGTTCTTCCATCACTGCTGAAGTGACCTTATGCCCTTTTAGTTGGGCAATGAAAACAGCACCAGTAGATGTCACGTGGAATCAAAATGCATAGAAAGAGGGGGCTTTGTGAGAACACTCTGCAAGAATTAGAGGAGCTTGCCTGCATGTCAAAAATATAGATAGAAAATAAAGAAATATCCTTGGAAAATTTTTGTCACTGGAAGGTACATTTTTTCTTTTTCAGCAGAGCATTAGGGAAGGGTGCAGCCTTGGAGCTTACAGAAATTCACACCTCTATTTACAAAACCAGCTGACAGCCTTACGAAACCCTGAGCTAGAGTGTGGAGGGCATGACTAGCCTGGTTCTAAGCCTGGCCCACCTGCCAGCTGAATAGCCT
This sequence comes from Gymnorhina tibicen, assembly GCA_013399875.1. NCBI lineage: Eukaryota > Metazoa > Chordata > Aves > Passeriformes > Artamidae > Gymnorhina > Gymnorhina tibicen. The sequence goes on along the minus strand of VXAZ01004047.1, from coordinate 168,620 downwards.
TTGCAATCATGCCACCATAGCTCTGCCAGCTTTATCTCCTTTCCACAAGCACAAACAGGTTTCATTCAAAGAAGGAAATGATACATTAAGAATACATGCAATATAGTGAGGTACCAACTGAAACACCTGTAATTACTGGCCCCGAAGACACTGAAAGGAAAGACAAAAAAATACACCTGCACTTTAAAAACGGTCAAGGTGCATGAGCACGTGTTAGCATCTTAGGCACTGAGATAATTTCAAGATCCTATTATTTCTATTTTTATTTCTTTTTTTTTCTTCATTGATCAAGCTCTGTCTGGCCCTGGCTCTATCTTACCAAACGATGTCATGACATTATTGTAGTGTTTTATGAAAGTAAATGATGTTCCCCAAAACTCCATTTTTTCAGAAATTGCAAGAGCTTCAAAATCATATTTTAAAATTAAACACTTGTAGAGATTAACTCACATGTCACAGGCAGAGTGGATGTGGATGAAGATCTACAATCTCAGACTGCACGAGCCTTGTGCACCTACAAAATGAGTTAAAAGAACACAAACAAATTACCTGACCTATTCACCAAATTCTGCTCATTCCCACACTAAGAGGAGATAATCTAAAGAAAAAAAGTAAGAAAAAGAAATAAAAAAGAGGATGGAGTGCTTTTTAACATTTTGGTCTGTTATTATAAACTTACTGCTTAAAATAGTTAGGAAAAAAATGATCCCCTGAGCTCAAATTTGTAGTCAGATATAGATCAGTGAATGCAGAGAACTTTCTTTTACCACTGTGTAGGCTTAGAGTACAATCTCCAGGAAATGGAGATCTGGGAGCTCTATTCCATAAAAGGGAAAAGTATTTAGAGGCCCTTGGCTTTCAGCGTGTTCTCTCTGCAACTCATTTTACCATAGTAGAGAAAGTTAAGTATAATCAGTTAACTTCCCCTGGCTGAGTCACGGCTGAGCCCGTGTCAGCGAAGGCTCGGAGAAAGGTGCTTTACTCCATCTCCACTGACAGCTTGGCACCTGACCCCAAATGCTCTGTCATGTCACAACAAGGGTACACAAAAAGGAGCAGAAATAAACAGTTAAGAAAGCATTTTATGAATATTTCTTGACCTCGTCCTGCCTGCGGTCAAGTCAAGCAACTCTCATTTATCAACAACAGGAGTTGCTTGCTCATGGACGCAGCTGAACTGCACAATTCTGAGTGGCTTTTTGTAACTTTTTTCTTTGTTGCCCTGCAAAGTGGTTGTAAAACATTACCATAATAGAAAGGGATCTTTTTGCACTCCTTTTTGTATCGCTGTAAAAACATACGGAATTCATGTAACATTTGGAGCTAGCTTTTGCAGCTTTTGAAGTACTTAAAACCCAGTAAACTTCCTTCAAACAAAGTCTGAGCAAAACAGGGTGTTTTTCTTACATTTGTACCACAGAAGTGTTTTCAAAGACAAAGCATGATTATAGCTTAAGATACACAGTTTGTTGGCATACATTAGCTATCACCAAAAATTTTAAAAACCCAAAACCACAACACAGCAAAATAAACAAACCCCCTAAAACCAGATCCAGAATATCTTAACAGAAACACTTTGAAATTTTGCATTAGGACTCCAAGATCTTTGTATAATAGGAACATTCACTGGGAAAAGGAAAAAAAACCCACAACTAAAGCTGACTCATGTGCATTCTTGCCCTATGTGACAAAAGGTCCTACATGGAAATTGGAAGACATTTTCTTTATTGTCTGCAACACAGGAAAAAAATCGACTAGTAGTTTCCTACTGCATCTCATTTTTCACCACTCACAAAAGATTGGGTTTTCATGTTAAATACTCAAGTTTGCAAGACATTAGGATCCTGCTTCAGCCGGTTCACCAAACCACAGAGTCATAGCCCCAGGAGTAATACAAGGCATCTCTGTGACAACCTTAACGATCCGAGTCCTACCCACACTAACATCCATACAACTGTACAAGGTAAAATGTGGAAGACAAAGTGGTGTTTTTGTGTATAGGATACAGAACAATTCCACTGGGGCATGCAAAGTGTATATGCAACCACTGTGTGAATTCAAAGGATCTGTTCTCATTCTGAGATTAATTCCTGAGTGACTTAAATAATACTTCTTGACAATCAGAACACTTCCAGGTTGCTTGTTCAGAGACAAGGGATAAATGTGAATAATTCTGTCACAAAAATATTTTAAAGGAAGAAACTAGCAAAAGCTGAACGAAAATAAAACTTCTAAAAACCTTCCCTCAGACTCAGTGGTTACAGACTTCCTTTTGGACTACAGGCTACACATGTAGGACTTGATTTACAGAACAGCACGACAGGAAAGAATCTCCTTTTCTGCTTCCTGTTTTCCTCATAGCTCAGGAACACATAAAACTGGATGGTTTTCAATAATCCGCTTGAATGAGAGAAAGGAAAAGTTAGGTCAGGTGGAAAGTAAAATGTTTTGATGCATGTCCAGCCTGACATGCATCCTGGGAGAATATCTCCAGCAATGGGTAGTTATGACACTGTTGAGACTGGAAACCAAAAGGTTTGGGGGTGGAAGGTGATGCTGGTCCAACAAGACCAACAAGGCATTTGATTTGGTTATGTATTAAGAAACTTACATCAGAGTTTAAAGAAATCTGAAAACGAACTCCAAAAGAGTTTCGTGGAAAATGTTTTCTGGGAGTTCTGTACTTAACTCCTAGAGGATCCATTCTGATCCCAGCTTTAGCTTTTCCTTGATACATTAAGAGAAAAAGCAATTGGACCTGATTTTGCTCACAGGCAATCATTTAAACATAGCTAAATGGAAATTTCAGACTTACTAAAAGATCAAAACTGTGTTTGAAAGTAGCACCTTTTTTTCTCTAAATTGTCAGCTTCATTTGTTTTAGCAATGTTTTTACAGTTTGTGTTTTGTTAGCAGTCAATATTTAGATTTACTTCTCTTGCAGCAAAGCATCTGGAGGAGTGGCTTACAACCACTTTTTTTTCTTGCAAGAATTCTAGGCTGAATTTTATGCTGCAGACAATCAGCAAACAGATGAAGAATGTACATATTTTAGAAACATTGAGGTGCAGTATTCCACTAGCTTTTTAGACTAGTAGGCTAATATAAAAAAAAAGCTATTTCTTTTAAGGTAAGCCTATTTTAGGCAGCCTGAAACTTTCCAGTTCCACTTTTTTTTTAGGAGGAGTAGGAGTTAATGTTGCATGAATCAAACTTTTATAAACTACTCTGTTTTGGATGCAATTTTTTTATTTTCAGGGTTTTTTTTTAATCTAGCACTACAAATAATGGAAGGAAAGGAAGAAGGTTATAAGCAGCACTACCTCCCCGTGAAAACAAATGGTTTTAAGAATTGCATTCACATTTAGGAAAAAAAATATGTTCTGATTCACTTGTAGTTTTTATTCATTCTGGGGCTTTTCTTGAACAAATATTCTTGAGACAGAACTCCAAAATGGTAATTTTATCTGGTTACGTCTGTACCTAAGACACCAGACTCAGCCCTCTTATGAGAAGGAGGTCTTACTGACCACATTTTTTTTTTCCATCAGTGGACTTTCAGCTAGAAAAGCAAGAAAAAAAGAACAAGAAGCACTGCTCAGCCAGGTGGCCTCTACAAAACCAGCTGGGATGAACTTTGGGGTATTTTAAAATAAAATTTTAAATATCTATATAGTGAAAAAGACAGTACATGTCATATTAAGGAAAAATGAATCCCTGATTCATTCCATATTATGCATAAGTTAAAGAATTCAGCCAACAGTAGCAAATCTGATGATCAGAGGACTGTCAGATCTCAAGGCATAGTTTCTATATTTCTTAACTTGCAGATTATTTTTGATAGACTTTAAGGAAATGCAGTTTAAAGGAAGAATGTGAATATAGAGTGGGAGGATATTTGGCATAGAGAATAAGGATTTCTAAGCATAAGGAACAGCATATAAGAAAGTGTGAAGATAAGAGTGGGAGAACAGTACACTAAGTGTCTTTCAGGAGGGCAGTTCAAAAGAAACCCAGAGCTAGGAAGTACCTGGAAAAAAGCCTGTTACAACATAAGGTAGTGACCTTACATAAGATAAAATAACAACAACAAAAAAATTGTATGTGAGTAAAAAGTGTTGCTCTCTTCCTCCTCCTAGACAACTTACTCTTTAAAAGAAAATTTGTTTAAGAGGCAATGCCAGTCTTCGTTGTGTGGTGCTGAAGGACCCCTCTGATGCAGGACCTGTGCACTGATAACTCACCCAACAGAAACTGTACCATTCAGAACACCAGGAGATAATAATACCATCCGACATGCTTTGCCTAAATGAGCATCAGGTACTCAGTCACAGAGTCACTTGGGTTTCTTTCTTCTACTCCTTCTCACAGATTTGGAGAAGCCTAGATATGTTTCTGCTGTCTGGATTGCAGACATACATCACATTCTAGTTACACATTTATTTTTGTCTATGGTGTAGGCAGAGTTGGGAGCTTGAGACGATATTTTCTCAAATTGCCACTTGACTGTATTCTTAGTCAATGTAAAAAGAGAACAAATGTGTTTGTGTGGAGGGAGACAGATACAATTACAGGAAAAAAATCAGCATTCCTTGGTGTCAATTCATCCTTTTTTGAGAAAAACCTTGAGGTTTCTACATGAAGTAAAATTTTTGAAAGCAATTTCTACATAGAAACATTCTATAAATTATTCTGCTTTGCAGGGCAGCAGGATATCAACTTTGAATAATTTGGAGAAAATTACTACCAAAGGCCTGACTTAGAAACATAAATAAGTTGAAGGCAGTTAGGGCAGAACACTATTGCTTAGTGACCCAGGAGTCTTGTTGCTAGTCAAGCAAAAAATTTTCCAAATGAAGAAATTAAACAAAATTCTTTCTTTCCCAATCACAAAGGGTAATCCCAGAGGGCACACTCTGTTGAACAAACCAACAATAAATAGCTTTCTTTGGGATCTAAAATGCAATTGTGGACTTTCAAGCAGGGAGATTATACTTGGCTTTCCATCTTGCATAGATAAATGGCAAAGCAGCAAAACAAGCATTTTATTCCCATTTTATGCTTCCTGGACACAATCAGATTCACATTTGCTTACTTTAGTGATACATGGAGACCTATTTTTGCATTGCAAAAATGAATACACACCGAAAGAGCATGAATGTATTTCTCTTCCTTTTTATGAGAAAAGTATTATGGATCCTAGTCTACTGGTTTGTTTTTTTTTCAAATATTGCTGTACACCAGGACAAGAATAACTAGAATATCAACTTATTCAAATAAACAGCCATTGCGTGGACTTTACTTATTTTTTTCCACAGATCTGGTAGTTCACTCATCCAGATTGTAGTGTCCCAACTTGAATCTAGGGATGCTGCACGTTTGGTCACTAGAATTGTTGCTTTTGCTAGGAAAAGTACAACTTTATTCCTAGAGTACACATTAAATCTGCAGGCCTAGCTGTCTGTGAAAAAGCAAAGCTCATCATATCACCTCTTCCTTCCTGCCAGCATAAAGAAGTGTGAAATTTTGTATTTCGTATTTTGTAATGCCACCTTTTAAGCTTTTTTCCTGGAAACAGACACAACTTTGAAGTCAGCAGCAAGACTAATTTCTCTTACCAATATCTATCTCTAAAAACAGGTATAACAGCAACAGCAATAATAATAATTATTATTATAAAAAATAATGCAAAGGATGATTGTTCAATTTCAGTATTCTCCAAAGAGGTGGGGTAGGGGAGGAAGTCCTCAGTGTCTCATTCAGGTGTGATGTCAATGCAGAATTGGAGTCAAAAGCCCTTTCTTTCTCAGAAGATCTATTAATGCAATACAAGATTCTGTAAACACACTTTGCAGGAGGTCTTTTGCCTGTATTGCTGAATCACCTGCAGATTTCTGTGTGCTGTGTTATTCCTTGCTACTGACAGTACGCTTCTGGGACCACATTATAAATACCCTGACAAGAACACTTCAGATGTAGTCACACAGTGTTATTTTCCCACTATGAAGTTCTCACAGTAAGCATTCCCAAATGATGCCATTTTTCATTTAAATTTAATTTTTAGAAGGTGTGATAGGAAGAGGCAGCATATTTACAGCACAGTTCAACTTACGTACTATGTAAAGGCAGACTTTCAGTAGCTTGGATGAAGCTTGGGGTTTTTTGTTTGTTTTTTTTTTTTGTACTGGTATTTGAAAGCTAAGACCCACAATATGCAGAGACAGAAAGATCACCTTGCTACTGACACATTTAGCAAAGATATTCCATGTGCATTTTACTGGCCAAGTCAGCAATATATTGGATTGGATGACCCTCCAGTGAGGCACATGCTGAATCAGCAACAAATTCCTCAGAGTCCCTCTTTTGCTAATTGGGCTAATTGAGGCAGTTATGAATTTCAAGGTGAAACCAACAAAGCATATTTAATTTAATAATTTGAGGGCTGCAAAGGTGTTGCATTAGACAGGATGATGTATTAATTAAGACAGAGGTAAAATAAATACTCCAAACTGCACACATCATACAGAAACAAGCTGTTAGCACAGAGACTCTCCCATCAGGCGTGCTCATGACATGGCTGTTCTTATCTCTTACAGAGTAAAATATTAATTTGCATTCTTTAAAAGGTTATTTTATAACACAGTCACAGCACTGAGTTAAATTTCAGTCATAAATAACATTCGGTGAACTTTGGGAGATGAAGCCTTTTGCAAGCAGCCCACACCGTGGCTTTACATACTTTGCTCAGATTTCTGATCTGAATCGGTGCATGTTCCAAACTCCCAATGCAAACAAAGCCTTGAAATCAAAAGACTGAGGACAACTGAGTTCTGACCAAAAGTACAACTGAGTGACTACACAGATGCTTCATCTGATTACTGAGAAGTAATGCTCTGCCTACTGTCCCTAGTTTGAAAATACCAGCATCCCAAGAGGGAGACTTAATCTCAGGTAGCACTTGCAAGCCTCTCTCAGGTAATCTCTGGCTGCATCTCTGACTTGAGAACTGTCATGGTTCTCTCCAGCTCTTACATTCCCAAATCAGCTACTTGGCCTGAACTCCATGCGGCCAGAAAGAGACTTCCCAGTGGCTGCAGTCAAGAACCCATGGACAAAATTATAGGGTAAATAATTTGCCTTTTTTTGTCCTTATTTGACATACAGATGTGGTTGCTTCAGGAAAATTCAACCTGAGTTCTTTATTTTAATGTGGGGAAAAGGGAGAAAGCATACTGCTTTATCACTTCAGAAAGAAGAGACTTGCTGACTTGCAAAAAGAATGGTCTGGAAATGAAAGCAAGCAGCTGTTTGTGAGAAAAGAGAAGCAAGTCCCCATTTCCTGTGTTCTCGAAGTTCTGCACACCATCAGAATCCAAAATGAGGGACAAGGGATTATTGCTAGTACCAAAAAAACCAACCAAACAAACCCAAACCAACTCCAGAGCTGCCTTTCCACTACATCACACAAAGTCTCTACCCACAGAATCTTAGGACTGAGAGCACATGGTAATGTTAAAAAGCAAAAAAGGGACAACCTTTTATTTTGCAGGTTTATTTGCTTATTAAAATAAAGAAGTAAATGTTGTCTTACACCACTCACTTCAGAAACACCTCGACCATTCTCTTTGTCTTCCAGGTATTAACATGGAGGACCTGAAGGAGAATTTAACCATCTACTTCTGGTTTCCTCACTTTAAGGAAACACAATTGTATTCTGCATATGGACTTAGACTGAAGTCAGCATTTCCAAATGTGCAACATCAAAGCTAACCTTTGATGATTTAAGTGAATGAAGCACATAATTCCTCTTACTTTTAAATTCTTCTCAGCAGGAAGAAAATGAGGCTTATTTTGGCTGCTTGTTAAAATTCTAGATTCAGGAGCTTTACAATTTGCACTCTAATTGGGAAACTATCCTTATTGGCTTGCATCTTCTAGAAAGCATGGTAAGAAAAATAGCTTCTCATTTTCTTTTAGAAGGCTACCAGATACAACACTCTGAGAACACACAGTTTGCTGGTCTTATTTCTGCCATTTTCCATGATTGTTCTTCAAAACTCAGGATTAGGGAAGTTAATAATAAAAATCAAAGCTATCAGAACAAGAAAGGAATTTTGATGCATTGACTGGCACATACTGTACCAAAACCCCACATTTTTTCTGGGTAATTAGACAGTTCAGAAAAAAGCTTTGAGGAAAACAACAGCTCTGCTCTTCTGGAATAGCACAAGCCAAATGTAGTAAAATGTTCTTCACGTCCTTTGTCAAAATCTTTCCCTGATAAAATTATTTAGCCAACACCATTCCATTCCTGATTATATCCAGGAGCTGATCCAAAAAATAATGTACCAGCTTTATGCACAATCTCATCTCATCAACATCTAAAAAAACCCACTCATTTGGTATGGTTTTATCAGTGTTGTGCACAGGGAGGCCCTAGGAAAGAGATGAGCTTAAACCAGAGAACTACTACTTCTGCAGAGAAAGAGAATTCTACACTTTGGGGGTAACATTTTATATACTAGTGTTGACATTTTTCCCTCAAAACCTAAAATGAAAATAGGGGATGTGAGAAGGGCACAAAAGGAGCAGAGTTACTCATATTCTCTGAGTCTTTAAAAAAACTCCAGGACGTGCCACGGGTCAAAATTTGCCACAGAAATATCAGACCTACTGCAATTGTTGTCTGTTCTTTCAGGGCACTCCGTATCTGCACTAAGAGCAGTGAGTAAGGCACAGGACTGCATTTCAGTCCCTCAGTTCACAACTAGCAGTTCAGCTCTGGTGGAAATGACTGAGTTTGTACAGCATCTCCAGTTCCACTGCAGCTGCTGACAGTTTGATATCTCCTGGAAGAGGAGCAAAGAGACAAAGTGGGAAAAGAGCAGCAATCATCTCAATACTGAGCTAAATAGACCAGAACTCTTTGCTTCTTAGCCCTCTTTCACTGCATTTTATAAGCTGTGCTAGAACTCAGTATTGGTATTGTCACTACTAAGAAACTGTGATGTGTGTCTAATTATGCTAATTTTGTAACTTTATATAAAATGAGTCAAAATAGCATTCTGTATATGCCTATTTATAAACAATTTGTATACTGTAAGTATGCAGTCTGCATGCATTAAGGTTTATTACCCTAACTTTTCGTTCTTTCTTTATATCAAATGAATTAAACAAAGTTGCATTAAAGTAATGGAACCGATCATTAAAAGTTTAAAACAGTTGTAGAAAATCATGGAATGAAAAAGATTCTGTGATTCTGAAGTATTATGAAATAAAAAATACAAAACCAGGTAAAGTATTTAGAAAATATCTCTTAAAAGAAGATATAGGAACTCATTGTAATTTTAACAGTATCATAGATCTACACAGATAAGACTAACCTTTAACAGAAGAAATGCTGAAATACCAATCCAAAGTTTTATTGTTAATCAAAGGGGTTTGGGGTTTTAGAGTGCCTCTAGACAACATTCTGGCAAATGACAAGACAAAAAGCTATGCATTATCTACCTGAGGTAATGGAAGACAAACAAAAAGCCTTAAAGAGACTGAGATAAAGGCACACAATATAAGTAATGAAGGATGCTCATTCTTTCCAAACACCTCCTTCAATATTTTGATGTTGACCTTGAGCTGCTTTGTTTTACTGCCCAAACAAAACAAGCTTCTAATTTGAGGACTGATTGCTTTATAATTTTATTATCATTTAAGACTTTCATCCTAGTTCCTAACTTTTAGATAATAACTGTTCTAGATAAGAAATTAATGTAATATTTTATTACTAACTAGATCCAGATACAAGAATGATAAATTAATACAGGACTGTCCAGCAGTCTAAACTTTGCTGTTTCATTAAACTCCTTTACAGAAATCAACAAGCATTTTAATACAGGCAACATGTATTTTTCAAAGAGAGGTCTTATCAAAATTTTTTACCAAGCATCTTAAGGAAACTGCTCTAACAGGACAAAAAAGAAATTATGCCTTAGGTTTTAGCTTTTACAGTTTGCAAATTCTGTATTCTCTGTATTCCTAGTGTATAACTTTGAACTGTCTTGCAGCATGTTAGCTGCTGTCCTCTCATGCTAAGATAGACATAACAAAGCCTCTCCAGGCTTGCTCTTCAAGGACACTCAGACTGTCCTAGGCCAAAATGTGTAAACCAGCATCTTGAGAAGGGGGGCAAGTTAGGGGGGCGGTTACCTTATTAGCTAAAGTTTAATTGGCAAATTTATGCTGATATGCAAATAGACCAAACCCATAACAGTGGGAAGAACTCGTGACTTGTGGTCCATCTTGGGGTCCATTCTGGAAATAGCCTCTGGATCCCCAGGGTGCACCTTTGAAGGCCTTTTAAATAAATATCACCTTTATTCCCTTACCCTGTCTAGTCTCTGTTTCCAGGTTGGCCTTTTTAGGCATCAGAAATACCTCTTGTAACTGAAGGAAGAAAATAAAGGACAGAAGTTGCCCTGTGTGCTGCAGAGCTTACACTTCCACAGGTACTGAGGTATTCAACACAGTCATGAAGAATCTGGAAAAGTGGATCTGTACACATGATTAAAGATGAGATGGGAAAATCAGATCTAAAGACAGCCAAGGTAGTTTATGGGATACTGAGCACCTGAATAATAAAATGTCAGGTGAAAAAGGCAAATCAACGCACACAGGAAAAAAAAAGTAAAATACAGTTAGCTAAATATGAGTCCATCATTATGTTTTACAAGGCAGGAAGGAGATCAGAGTAATTACGAATAGTTCTCTGAAAATAGCATTCAGCAGCAGCCAAAAAGGCAAAAATGTTAAGAATTAATAGGAAAGAGCTGAAAACAGCATAGAACACGAGCCCAAATCTTTAAAACAGTTCTAGTCACATCTCAAAAACACCAAAAACCCAAACAAAACAAGCACACCCCCCCCAATAAAACAACAACAAACCCCCAACAACTTAAAACCAAATGGTTCATAGAAGAAAGAGTGGTCAGAAATTGCAAATGATTTCCATGCAAAAAAGACACTTCTGGATAGAAACAGGTTAGAAAATGATTAATAGACTGAAGAAGGTGGTCTATTAATTATTTGCTCACAATTCCTCACAGTACATATGGATAAGGAAGCCAAAAGCAGTTATCAGGCAATGGTTTGAGTAGAAAAGAAGTTCCTTCACAACAGTATACAATTAAATAATTGATTTTGTTACTATAGGAAGCTGTAAAAGAACTGGAACACATAAGTCAGTTCAAACAGAGATTAGATGCATTTAGAGGAGAGGTACAGTGGTAATTCTATACAGCCCCTGGACCTGGAAAAGCCTGAGCTGCAGATGACTGAAAACAGTGAGTGTTAAAGAAGGCTTCTGCTTTTGGAATAGCATGAACATGATCCTTATGTGGGATCAGATGAATGGTTTGCAAGACCTGGATGTGCAGCCCTTATTTTGACTGGTGGAAGCAGCTTCAATTTCTAAAAGAAATTGATTGTGAGAAAGTAAACAAAGGAAAAGTACCTTTTTGTCCATCATGAGTAATTGGCAATGCAAAGAAAGAGATGGACAGAACAACAGGCAGAAGAAAGCAATGGGAGAAAAGGACTTTTTCTCACATTTTTCTAGTTAATGCAAATAATACATGCTAAGACCATAGCCGGGACTAAGATCCAGGACAATACTGTGCTGGATTCCTAAGCAGCTTCCTTGAAGAAGTAAACATATCTCAGGCTGAAGAATGTTTGGCATCTCCCTGCTCTGTCACGTTTTAGATCTTCAGATGTTTTTAAGAGGCTATTTGGGTGGCAGGCCCCTGAAAGTGTTCTCAGTTCTTTAAGATGCATCATACAGAAAGAATTGAATTTCACAGGAGAAATGACAGTAAACCAGCACTTTTCAAACTTTGCAGTCTTACACATACAGGCACATTTGCTTGCACACACACTAAATGACATTCCCAATTTTATGGCTGTGTGAAGAAAATTCCATTTGACTGCAATACCTTTTAATAGAAGACATAGGTGCAAACCAATATAGAAACTTCCTCTCCCAGAAAATCAAGAAGCTGAGACCGGCGTGAAGGTTTACACACTTCTTGATTGGAAAGTATTATTGCTGTTCTCCATCTTTTTCCTACTTATTACCATGGAATCACAGAACAGCCCAGGTTGGAAGGGATCTTGAAAGATCAACCTGCCCAACCCTTTGTGGGAAAGGGGCCCTGGATGACATTACTGAACATCCTGTCTTACTGTATCTTGAAAACCTCCAGCAGTGGGGACACTACCACATCCCTGGGGAGGTTGTTCCAGCGAATGATTTTTCTCATGGCAAAAATGTGTATTTTTTATTTTGAGATGACACCTCTCCCTGTCACATATATTCAGCTGTACAGTGCTGCCTACACTCTTAGTCCAAAAGCCTCATGTGTGGCTGAGTCAGAAAAACCACGAGAATAATCTCAGCTCAAATCAATGGTAAAAACTGGGGGAACGTCTTAAGATGCTCTTGCACTCCCACTGGTTTTCTCTCACAGAATATATAGCAGTAGGAATAAATCCATTTTCTGGGATAGCGGCTTGAAGTATCTCTTCTCTTTCTCTAGTATTTCTTACTAGTTCAGCCAGTATAAACATCAGGTTTTAGTAGGCAAAGAAATGTAAAAACCAAAAATATAAGATCGGTCTAAGATACTATGGATGGTCTTCCCCATGAGGTATTAAAGGTTTGAAAAAGGCCACATGTCTTTGTAACTCTAAAAGTTATTTCCCACTGTAAGTATTATTTCCCTTGCATACGTAGCAAACCAAATCAATAACAGAAATTCCACAATAAGGTTGCTTTAACAACGAAGAGATAACATATATCAAAGTTTTCATTCACTATTGCTAGATTCTCCATCATAGATGCACAAGATCAAAACAAATTACATTTAATTCTTGTCTAGCAAACTTTGTAAGAAACCTACTTTCTTTTCCACAAAGCACAATCAAAACTTCCACTCACTACAGAAAGAGATAAACTTCCAATCAAAGCTTCCACTCTCTACTTTGAAGACACAAACAGTACATTTTGTTTGCCTCTAAACCTGCAAGTTTTCCCTGTGCTATTTCACTGCAACACTATTATGCCCTTAACTTTAGCAGGTCATACGTTGTCCTCCCATTTTATGGCTTGCAGGACAGGACTAAGCCAGGAAAGTTTCCTAATATCAAATCCTGGGAGTACAGATAAGTAAAGGAACATGAAAAACAGTTCCTCCAACACCCAAAAGCCAAATTTTTACCTCAGTGTCCCTCTTCCCCTTGAAGTTCTCAAACTCAGTTTTTTCTTAGGCATTGTGATTTGATACCCATTATGAAACTTTGTCTAGTTTACTTGTGTCTCTATCAATTCAGTTGAACTAATTGCATTAGTCCTATTACAGTCACTAGCGTTGATATAAAGCAATCAAAACTTGGTAAGCCGAGGAAGCAATTGTTGTCTCACAGACAATGCAGATATCTGCTTTTACTTGTCAGCTGAAATTGCTGTTTTCATTCAAAGGTTCATCCATTTGGATGTGGCTGGATACAGTTGCTAAATGCTGATCTAAGATTGCTTCCAAGTGTTCCTACCAAAATCAGTAACACCAAAGCTGATGTTCTCTGCAGCGAAGGACCAAGAGAAGAAGAAGAGCCTAGACCTATTTCATTCTGTACATCATCCTCAATACTATATTATTAACAATACCACATGCCTTCAACAGACTGAGAGGCATGAGAATATGTATAAAGGGAACCTTTCATGGGGACTCACTTTAGCCTAAGGCCATCTGTCTCCTGAAGTTTTTTGTTTGGTTGGTTGGTTTGGGTTTTTTGTTTGGTTTTGAATCAACTTAAGTTCCTGTCCTAAAATCAGGAATTTAATTCAGGCTCTCTGAATTGCATTCTGCAGGAACCTTTCTCTTCTCAGATAACTACAGGGAAGCCCAGGCAGACAAATCTTTTTAGGTTAAAATTAACCTTTTTACAAATAATGGCCTTTCCTGAAGTGACTTCAGATTACCTTCCAAAAAAATTGCTTGGGACACCGGAAGGAATAGTGAGCTAAAGAGAGACAACTTCTATCCTTCTCTTAATTCTTAATTATATTGGCTAAGAAATCAAATTCTTAAGAATTAAAATCTTAATTCTATTTATTAATGTTCTCTTTTATCCAAATCCCAGGCTGCCGTAATGAGGAAATCATCTTCCCAATATTCTTCCTCGCAGATCAAAAGAAATTAGAGAAATAGAAAGCTAGAACTTGGAACTAGAGTTTCTAGGTTTTCTAGAAACATTTAATGTATGTTCCACTCATCTTTTTTCACATCTTCCCTTTATTTCTTCTTTATACCTAACAACTGGCTACAAACAAGTAACAATTGCCAAGCTAGCTTAACAAACAAAATATATGCCTATATCTATGTAAAAAATAATTTAAATCTAGCTAAAGATAAATTAATACCAATGATACTGTTTGATCTCTGCAAATAAGATTATGTCAAATTGTGTTGAACATGTTTCTAAGGCATGTAAATATTTTTTTCCAACACAAACTTTTTGTTGTTGTTAATGTTTCTTAGTTAGAACAATATTTATTTGAATTTCCATGGCACTTAAAGACAACCTACAAATTCATTTTCTAAGTGTTCCCTCCAAGTGTTGTTTTTAACCTTGCTGAAAACAAAAAAATATATTTTTACAGAACAAAGAGGATAAAGTTACTAACTGAACATGCCATTTATGTGCTCTTGTTAAAGGAAATATTTAAAGTCAGAGCCAGCTATGACTTTTTTTCTAAAATTCTCATTATCCAGTTAAGTCAGAAATTATTTTCTGAAGAAACAATGGGATCTAGAAGATAAACAAACAGGGCAACTACAGTACTTTCCATAACAATTTATTTGCCAACCCGAGTGAATGGCACCACACTTTTCTATCATACACATGAAAGAAAAAACCCACTTCAATTCTAAATAGTGATACGCGTGATTTTGAAATGAGGTGAAGCAAAAAGCAAATGTTAATCACACAGCTTGTTTTAATTACCGTCAGTTCCTTAAGTGAACATACTGCAGAACCTCATGAATATTCAACTATAGAGTTACCAGCTACACAATATTAGTGCTTTTGGCATTAAAGATTTAATTTTCTTCATTTTTTGAAGCAGGGTGGAGTAATGGAATTCTATTTAGTTCACTCATTAGGTTCGTACTCTGTCTTCATTTGTATTTCTTCCAACTACACCAACCCGAAAGTCAGGCAGTAGAAAGTAACACAACTTTTCTAATCAAAAGACAGGCAAAGACAGGCAGAAGTTACTCTTTCAATTGACTCTCACAAAGCTACCCAGCTGCAGCCCTTACTATGATGGGTTAATATTCCTGAGGAAGGTCTGCACTGGTACATTATTCAATCTTTTTAACTGAGCAGAACATTGAAATTTCACCCATTTAAATCATTATTGCATAGCACAAATGCAGCAGAAAATAATGGAACCATGTGCTTAGGAAAGTGAGGGATACAACAGTTCAATTCTGACCATTTCAAGGGATCTGGTTCTTCACTGTATAACAACACATCTTTCACTGTATCCTACAAATATTTTGGGAAAGATGATTTTTTTTTTGCTTTTTTTTTCCCAAAAGACCTATTTAAGAACCTCAAAACATTCAAAACACTATAAATGTAATTCTTCGCCACTTTCTATTAAACACTTGCCAATAGAGCAAAGATTTACTACTGTGAAGAAGAAATGATCGCTCCCCAATACACCTAAGTGAAAATGGCCACTGGATCTTGTTTCTTCACCTGAACTGTTTATCAGATGTTGGTACTATGGAATAAATACTGCTTCAGTCTGGATCCAAATGATTCAGTTCACTGTAGTAAAACTCCTTGTGTTATCTAATAGCAGTTGTCTCATCTCTGGCACTTCTGAACTAAATCTCACTTTTATCACATACCCGAACCACACTGCACTTCCAGTCACCAAGAATGCACGGTTACATCCTGAGTTTTATGAACATCCATCTAGGTGGAGCATTCAATTCAGTGGCATAATGTTTGATAGTTATGGACAAAGATATAGCTTTTTGGATATTCGTTAGGCAATCCAACAATGGTTTTTATCTTCTAGAAACACTTTTTTAGGGTTTCATATCTTCTCATCTATGACCCCATCTATAATTTTTACTGAACAGTTTAATTAAAATTGTTTATAAAGCAGCATTTAATTCAAAAACTAGCAAATGGGCAACATATATGTTAATCAACAAAATAAAAAAAGACTGAAATGTGTTAAAAATCATCAGAATAACAAGTGACCTGTGCAACTCTCCTATGTACAGGGCTCCTTACTTACTGCACTGGATGAGACCCACTAATGAGAAATTAGCCCAACTGTTTCAAATAAAAGAAGCAAAATTTAAAATGCAACCCGAAAGCTTATTACCTATCAGAGGAATTTAAGGTCTGGAGTTCTCATGGTCAGCATAGTGCCCTGTAGCACAGGTGAAGAAAGGATAGTGAATGTTCAGCGGGCTGATGGCTGGAATGCCACAGGCAGGAGCTTCCTGTTTTAAATATAAAGAAACAAATTTAGTACTATCTAGATAGAAAAGGATGGGATTTTCTGTTTGTTCAAGGGAAATGAACAACTCCTTCCAAAGAGATGATCAGGCACAGAAAGAAAACAGGATGTTACCACAGGTTAATTTCTTTCAAATAATCACAGAATAACAAATCAGTGAGTAACAGAAACAAAGTATGCAGTCAGTTTGCTTAAGAGCAAATGAGATCTCATTCTGCCATTTTTCACTGAAGTTTACTTCAACAAAAAGGATCTCTAGAAATTTCTGAAGTGAGCTGAAGACAGAGGGGAATTCTTTTACAGGGTCACTATCTCTCATTTTGTGAGCATCTGTTTAGTGTTGCTGGTTTTCCCAATGTTACTTTAAAAAAAAAAAAGGAAAAGAACAAAAATACTCCTCATCCATAAACACAGTATCTGCATACTCCGAGTAATCTTCAAAGAAAGAGACCAGTATCTTGCTATATATTAAAACCCAAACTCCTAAACCTATGACAGGTGATTTAAAGGGTACGTAGAGTAGTGAGTTCAAGCGAGCAGTGTCCATGATGTGGAACTCCTGGAGTTCCGTCAGCCTTAGAGCTTGCCTAGTGACCTCGAACATGCACAGAGGGACATAATTGGTGGAGAAACCACTTCAGATGCAAGGAAATTTTCAGGGAACAGATTCCTGAGCCCCAGCTGCCTTCTTTAAATGACCAGAAAGCAGATAAGGGCCGCTGTCTCTGGGTATTACTTTAGTCTCCCTGGCTGAGCTTCAAAACATTTGTTGCATAAGTAAAGTCTAATTAGAATGGCTGCCTCTACCCGGATGGCTGACATTTACTCGCCATGGGAAGAACCTGTCCACTAACAACATTCCCATGAACCTGACTGACATGCCGAAAGAGGAGGCTGAGCAGAGTCTATAGCCTGTTCCCAAAGACAGCAGAAACCTCAGATCTTTTCCTTTTAGGCATTGCATCCTCGATGGAAAAATCTGCAAAATAGATGAGGGTCTGTGTTACAAACTAACAGTGCTCTGCTCCACTTTGGAAAGCAGACAAACATATGGACTGCCACCAACTATTAGAACTTGGTGTGAAATCACAGGAGTTATCAGCCTGCAGCTTTCACGATCTGTTTCACAGGCATTTAGGAAATTTTTCCAAAATAAAGATAGCAGTGCACAAACAGACCATTTTGTAACCTATGTCTCCCTACAGTAAGAAATGAGTTGTTTCTAAGCAGCTGAGTTATCAAAACCTGTTCTTCAGGTATTTTATTTTGATGACTTTGTGTCTTATCTCCCTCATAGTAAGCTTACTTGTCTCCTAGTCTCCTGCCAGTCTGGAGAGCCAAGAGACAGCATTTGCTGTGCCTAGTTTTAAGCTTCATGCATGCCAGGTTGCCAGCTGGCAGATCAAACAGAACCAGTGATAATTTCAGCTTACAGTGCAGCCTTTCCTCTTAGCACTACTAAGCTGGGTCTCTCCTGTCTTACCACACCACTGATTTTCACTTGTAGGAGCACAATACTTCTGCAATCCCCTCCTGCCAAATTCAACAAGTTAGACAAGTTCAAAGGGTACTGGGATGGAATGAAGGGAGGGCAGGGAAGAAGGGGAAAAGATAGTTGGCTGACAACCAGAATAACAGCATAATTTTTATTCCAAGGAAAACAATACCAAAAATAGATTTTGGAAAGAATAAATGCACAGCTAACACTTAAAGAAGGCTAGTGGACAACATATAATGAGAAACGTGTCTCTAAACAATAGCCATGTAATACTTTTTCTCTAGAAAAAAGCTTACGTAGCTATGTTGTCTGTTCAGCTCCCCCTCTTCCCCCTGCTCTACCATAAGCTGGTGATGAGTTTTAAGCTAAGCTGATGCAGGAACTGGCAGGTATCAGGCAGTTTGTGTTTCCATGGCAGATGCAAGTTCAGATGTACAGCATCCGAAACAGAGACTATAAAGGATAGCTTAGAAATACAGAATAAACTGATGCCGTAACACCTGTGGTGAGGGTGTTATAGACACAGTTCTAAGGAAAATCAGGTTTCTTTGTTTATAGTATTTGACAACGTCATGAAAAATGAAAGCTACAGTTTTTAAGTTCCACACATCTCTGTTGTCTTCTCCCCTTCCCCAATTAGGTTATTCATGTGACCACATATTCTCAGAAGTAAAAGCTACAATATTGTAAATGAAGCACAGATGTGCTAGTTTTAAAGGCACATTATGTGCAGCCACAGAAGCATCTCCCTAGCTTGACATAAAAGGATAACCTTTGGAATTTTAATTACACTGGACTTGAATAAACAAATATCAATAAATATTTATGGATCTAACATTTGGACTCCCCTATTAGATCTGTAAAAAAAAAAACCCACCCAATCAACAACCAACAAACCAAACCCACAGTCAGTGCTGTTGACATTTTTGTTTAAGGATCAACTCAGGTGATTGTCCAGTACTCCTTGTGGAAGAGTTGAGAAGGAAAGTAAACAAAGAATCTCCATGGAGGTTGAGAAAGACACATGCTTCCACACTCATGGGAGTTTGTGCAGCTGTAAAGCTACAAATTGTCACATTTTTCAACAGTTAAAACCAAAACTGAAACATTACAATTAAATCCCAAAGATGCTCAAGATTCATTATAGAAAAATACTGTAATGAGATTGCAAATACAAGCTAGTAGAAATGAGAGGGGTGCAACCATGTATGTAACATTGCAACCCTTATTTTGAGAAAAGCTATGATCCATGAACATGGCAGTAGTTTGTTCAGTCTTTTTACCAAAATAAAAAAGCCCAAACATACTTGGAGGTACTGGACAATTTAAGTGTGCCTTCAAACTACAGAGTATCATAGTTGCCTCTAAGAATCACTTCATCTACATGTTTATAACACCCTTGGATAAGTGCATTAATCAATAACTAACAACTGAAACAAAAATTAAAAATCTGTATTTCTACCACAGATACATTCTTGATATCAGACCTCTCAACTGGACTTCTAAGAGTATGTTAGTAAAGAAAATACTTGAAACAATTATGTGATTGCTGTGGATCACCATATGCAAACTGACCTGCACCCTGTCCTGCAATTTGAGCCAATCTCGTTTGAACCTTGAGGATTCTTCAAGCTAATTGGAATAAAGAGAACCAGTTAGTTTGCTTTCAAACAAGGCTTCAATTTCTCCAAGTCTTTCCTCTAGCATTCCTCAGGAGACAAGAGAACAAGGCACAGAAATGTCTGAGGAAACAATTCAGTTCCATAACCAAACTTACAGTTGCCAAAATAACATGCCTTCCTCCGCTTGCTATGTTTTATGAAGGAAGTTGAATTTCCTGCTCTCTTCGAGAAGCAACTGAATGTTCAAGGCTTTGAGCCCTAGAGAGATGCTAAAGATTCCATTAGCTACTATTTAATTTCTTTTCTTTTGGATAGCAGGGTTCCCATAACTGCCTCAGGAACAAGGGCATTTCACGCTGACCACTGTGATGTTACAGGGAGGAAAATCTACACGGGTTGATGCAGTCTGTAAGCCGATTTTCACACTTGCCATCATGGGACTGAAGGAATTTAGAGAAAGGTCAATATTTTCAGCAGCTTGTCTTGCAGAGAAATGGGAACTTGGTCCAAATATGCAACAGAAAAGTCATGAAGATGCAACTGAATTCAGTAGGGATCCAACTGTCCCGTTTGACCCAACCACTTTGGGATTCATACACTTAGGACATATTTTGCTCTCAGGTGACACCACAGGGCACCTGGAACTATGGGGCAGCTCTGCTCTCCAATACACTGAGCACCCCTGTCACATTCTCAGTCTCACAATCTCCCTGTCCAGGAAAGGGCTGGTAATGCACTGTGGCAATTCGTACATCATTTTTGATATTTTTATTGCTATAGCAACTGAGTGTAGGCATTTAAACATAGCAACAGACTTTTTATAGCACTTTCTTGGATGTCAAAATGGCACGTTGTTTTATTTTCCAAGTAGATGTTCAGAAGATAAGTACACAGGATGATTGTACAGTACCCACCTTCAAAAGGAAGAAAAAACCTCCCAGCTTCACAATTTCTGACTCATATAAGCTGACAGATGAGTGTAAGATATAGTGTGAGTTGCAAGGTTTTTGTTGTGAGTTTAAGAGACTTTGTTCTGAGAAGCATATCACCAACTACTACCTAAGAATAAAATTAGGTGAAAAACTTGGTGGATCTGTGCCTGTTTTGTAAAAAACTGTACAAGAAATTCACCAAGTCCTGCTCTGAAGGGCAAAATGTCCATCAGCTCTGATCTTTGCCTGTTAAGCAACAGAAAAAGGGAAACTGTCTTCATATTAAGTGGAGCCAGATTCTCAGGAGGGATCAAAATCCACTGAGACAGACACTTAGTTCATGCACATGGGCAAAGCTCCACACAATCCAAACAGCAACGGTGATTTACAAGAAGAGAGTTTGACCTGCTAGATGATTTAAGGAATACAACTCATCATTTTCATAATAAGAATCACAGAATCACAGAATAATTAGGGCTGGGAGGGACCTCTGGAGATCCTCCAGTCCAACTTCCCTGTCAAAGCAGGGTCACCTGGAGCAGTGACACAGGCATGCATTCAGAGTGGGTTTTGAAAGTATCCAGAGAGACTCCATGATCTCCCTGGACAGCCTGTTCCAGTGCTCTGACACACTCAGTGTAGAGAAGTTCTTCCTCATGTTGAGGTGGAACTTCCTGTGTTTCAGTTTATGGCCCTTGTTCCTCATCCTGTCACTGGGCACCACTGAAAAAAGTCTGGCACCATCCTCTTAGCCTGCCTTTGAGATATTTATATGCATTAATGAGATCCCCTCTCAGTCTTTCTTCTGTTCTCTGGACTAACCAGGCCCAGCTCCTGCAGTCTCTCCTCATTAGAGAGATGCTCCAGACCCCTCATCATCTTTGTGGCCTCTGCCAGACCCTCTCCAGTAGGTCCTTGTTTTTCTTGTACTGAGGAGCCCAGAACTGGACACAGCACTCCAGGTGTGGCTGAGTAGAGGGGCAGGATAACCTCTCTCTACCTGCTGGCCACACTCTTCCTGATGTAGCCCAGGCTACTTTTCTTGTGTGCAGTATTTATCCGCTGAGTCCTTAATTTTAACATCATTTCTAAAGTGACCAGTAAAAATCACCACTTTGTATTTAATGTAATTTCTGAACACATTACTAGACTGGGAATTACCAAACAGCAACAGGACAGATTTCCTGGAGAATCTTCAGGTATTATTCACCTTCCTGTTACAATTGTATGTCAGCCTTGTAGAGAGTAAGATGGTTGATGTCTGCCATTTCACCAAGAAAAACATTTAAAATCTATTAAACAGGAAATGTCAAAGACTTTCAAAAAATGAATCCAACAGGAAATATCAAGGACTTCTTATAAGGGTACAAGGTTGTTAATACTCCAGTGACTCTATTCCATTAGCACATAATATATGAGTTTTGGAAGGGACATTTTAATGCTGTGTTTTCTGCAGGAGAGATTTCAAACAGATCCCAAAAGCTCAACATGCAGATAAAAACTGAGTTTTACATATTGAGGTTTTAGAATATATCCCACAAATTCTTTCTCTCTGTCCCTTACAGATATTTTTACTTAATGCATTGAGTAGTTTTCAAGCCTTCCTAATCTTGCTTCAGGTTCCTAAGATACTTGGGAATTCTGATAAATCTGCTTGGTTTTTGACAGTCTGCTCCACTGACTATTGCACTTACTAAAACCAGCTTTTAGAGCAATGCTGATAATTGTATCTATCAAAGAATAGGAGTAAGTTTTTAACTGCAACAGCCCTCAGGGAAGTCTGGATGATGGGCACCGCTATAGTGGCATAAGGGAGTCAGGCGCAATGTACAGATTTGCTTCCAAGACTTTTCCAGTCTGAGGTGATGTGCAGAACATCAGATTGACTTAGCACCTCCTCCTGGGACAAACTCCACCCTCCACTGCAACTAGGCCCCTAATCGTGTAATTCTATTTTCATGAGCCCAGAGGTCAGCCACTTTCATTGGCTACTTATGAAGACAAATATGGGAAATTCAGCAGCTGAAATTGGGAAGCAATTTTCATACATTGTCAAATTATTCCCCTTCCTCTCCACAAGCTCTCCTTCAACTTATGGCTAGATGCTTTAATTTTAATTTTTCTGTTCAGCAGTTACAGCACAGTTCAGCACAACTTTAGAATTTTTAACAGGAAACATTAATCGATATATGAGACCTTATTATGTTCTACTACCTGCATATATGCACCTCCTTCTAAAAGAGACATTTCAGAGAAACTGGGAGAACATTTAAAAATGGAATAGAGGATTTTTCTTTTTCAAAATGTCAGAAAAAGATATCACTTGACAGATCTTATAATTTGTTAGCGCAAATTAAGTCCAAAACAAGATGAGTGAAAATAGACCTGCTTCTCCCACTCGGATTGTCCCAACTGAGAGTCTTTACCTTTGTAGTATTCACTAAGTGCCTCAACTGGCAACACTGAAGTCAATGGAAACTTAGCTGATGATTTCAAAAGCAAAGGCTCAGAGCCAAATTCCCCATGTATAACTTCAGCCTTACAAAACATTCTGCAGAATTACATAAACAGCAATAATTCGACTCAGAAGGCAAGTCCCTACCCCAAAGCAATTGCTGTACTTGCCCCAGCAGCCCAGAATTTCTATCATGCATTCATTTCCAGGATGCAAAACATTACAGTGGGTAAGGAAACAGTGTGCCACTCCTACATAAAAAGCTTTCTCCACAACCACTGTTTGTTACACCAACTTTTCAACCCCTTTGCTCTTTGCACAAATCACAGTAACTAGTGCAGCAGACTGTGTTTTACAGCCATGAGATAGCAGCTCTCTTTGAACAATAACCAGGAGTATTTACATGTAAATTAGGGGACAGCAGCGATTCTAAAGTATGAACGTGCATCATGACAAAACACAACAGAATATGCTTTAGTTGGGGAAAAGACTTTCAGGTTTACATACTCACTTGACTTACATTAGCTGGCAGGTTTGCATGCTTCCCTCCCTGCTCCTCTCATCCTCCCCTCTCCCAGCAATCTGTGTTAGCATAAAGAAAGATTATATTCTACAGGCCTTACTTGTCCAAACCCACAGATCTCTGCAGATGTCCTCAATACTACAGGTCCCTGATTATTTGTGATACCTAAAGACTTCATATTTTGCACATTTTAAGGACAGGGGAAAGTTCTAGCAGATGGTAAGGCATTCTTGATTTCAGCTATGAAATGGGTGCCTTTGTGGTCTTTGTAGTTGGTTTTGTTGCTTCAATCTTTTAGATATTTTAATAAATTTGGCAATTCCTAAGTAAGATTTAATTCTCAAATTATTTTTTGAGATTGTAAAATTAACGATAGACACACTGAAATTAACCTAAAGGAACAGAAATAGAAAGCAAAAAACCCAATTACATCTACCTACGTAGATTAGAGGATTAAATCCAGAGATGCTGTTAGAGCCCAAACTCTCCATCAAAACCTGGCGTTACAAGTCCACTTGCTCTAAATAACAAATCCTTCTTTTCAGAATCCTTAGGACCTACTTTCCAGGGAAGGAAACTGAGTTATTATTTCAAAGCACTACCATAACAGTCACAGACTTAGCTCTCCACAACAGCTCTACACATGTACATAAGCAGTAATTCATGTCTTGAGTCACTAGTTTAGAAGCTTACAGAGATCCATCACCCACTCAGATTTCCTTTCTGTCAGTGATACTGAGATCCAAAACATCTCTTTGACCCACTTTTCAAAGGAAGCACAGACAGAGAGCACATCACAAGGAAATTCTTCTGCTTAGTTTACAGGAAAGCTCCAAGTTGGGACAGCAAAGAGATCTCTCTCTGCCCACAGATGCCCCAGATCTTTAAATAGCCCACAAACTTTGAAACAGCAAGGATTTTCTTTCCCCTTCCACTCACAAGCCATTTGATGCTTCTTTTTCCTGGACTTACACTCTTCTCTAAGAAGAGCAAACAGATGAGGCAGGAGAATTCCGTGCGAGGAACATACACGTACGACCCTTGAAAGCAGATTTCACATCTGTCTCTCCCAGTACCAACTCCCTCTACCTCACTTGCCGTACTCTGTCTTAAATAACTTTTCAGAAGGTTATTTGACACCAAAATATCCTTAAAAGCTGTCAGGAAGCAGACTGATTGAAAGGAGGACAGAGAGGCTGGGGCTAAACACTGGAGTTATGAATCTGGCTGCTAGATAATTCTTAATTTCCAGTGTTTTGGTCCCAGATAAATAGGACTATAGTTATTAAAACTGACCCTGACACATAAAAAGATAGGAGGTAGGGAGGTGTACAGGTTTCATATCCACAGACAATTTAGAACTTAATCCAGAAGAATGTGAAGTAGATGGATTTCTAGAAGTTAAATACAATGAAAATCCTAGGTACTTATCAATGCTGATGTTAACACAATATTCACTATGCACAAAGAGGCAACTTATACTTTTTGTATTAAATTACACTTTTTCCATCATAATATCTTTACTGCAGATAAATTTACACTTAGGTACTTTATTATATATTCTAAGTTACAAAATAGAAAACAATTTTATGGAATAAGAACAATAATTGTTGAAGTGCTATAGGATACCATATATTAGAAATATATACTTGGTTCAGACTTGGAGGAGTTAGACACAGATTAGTTATTCCAACCTTTACACATTGTTAAAAATAATTTATTAAAACTTAAACACCTTCTAGAATACCATCTAAAGTTATACATCCTTGCACAAGCTGAAGGGTTACATAAAACATCACAAGTAAAGTAACACATGCAAGACCAACAAATCAGAATAAGGGTCTTTGGAGGCCAGTAAATACAAGAACATTATATGAGTGAGGACCCTCAGTATTCAGCATTTAATATACTGGACTGATTCTTAATTTCCACTGTTTAAATAAACTTAGATTTCTGTGAGTTGTATCATTAGATTATTAAGATGCAAGTGCGGTATAATTGTTGATTTGGGATATAATTCTTGATTTAAAACATGAAGGTCAGCTAGAAGTTTAACCTAGAAGTACTGAGCTGTTCACTAATGATAGTCCAGAGAAAAATAAAAGGAAAACTATTACAAGTTTTGCAACAAGATCTGAAATGCTTTAACAATTAAGATTCATTTATCACAGTCTCTTGAAGCTGGATGAAGTAAACTTTCACTAAAGAACACACAATACCTACCATATGAAATATAAATGCAGTAACTGTCAGCACTCACAAGATCACTGTCTACACTCAGAACTCCAAACTCACCCAATCTCTGTATGGCAGAAACTAAAAACTATGCTCTAATCACTCTACAGAGGTGGAAATTCACTACTGATTGCAGAGAATTTTTCACCAGGTGAAGCCGTGCTATGCAGATCTGAAAAATCAACTCACTAACACAAGTTGTTACTAATGTGAAATAGTAACAGAAACCTAAGTCTTCAATTTCAGCTATCACTTCCTTGCACTGACCTCATTCTTTCATGTTGTTTACATCCTGCTGTCTGGAGCAAAAGAAGACCTTAACATACACATTAGTAAGACAAAAATGTGGTTTAATTTGTCAAGAAAATTGAATACACTATAGTGCAGGGTACCTACCAAATAGCACAGATAAAACTGAAAGCCAAAATATCAGGAAAAGCAAATAATGAGATTTTTCTGTACTAAAGGAAACATCTTTTAACATTTGAAGATGTTTGGGTTTTTTCTGTACAGCATTCCAATTAAACACAACTTTGTGGTCTTAATTTATATGTAACAGGATTAAACCCAAACACAGACTGTATAAAGAAATGGCTCTGGAAACGCCTTTTTAAAAAATAAGTTCCAGAAAAGTAGGTAATCCACCAACATGAACCACTCCGGCACTGTTAAAAGCATGAGGGAAAGAAAGTCATACAACTGGAAAAAAAAAAAGAGAGAAATCTCTGACTTATCTGTTTCTCTGTAACATGTATTGCTCCTAAGACTCTCTCTTGCTTAGCTCAATACAGATGACAGTATCTGTGAATCAGGTTGCCTTGAACTACTGACTATGTACCTTTGTTAATCAAGTCTCAGTATAATTAACATAGCTTTTTCTTTTTCATTCTTGTATAGCCCCAAACAAGAAGAATAAGGTTTTAGTGACTACACCCAGTTTTTAAGCAGCTAAAACCTGACAAAGAGGTAGAATTTGAAGAGGGTGGGGAAGAAGAGGTAAAGAACCAGCTCCTCAGTATCACAACAACAAGGTACTGTACCTTTAAGGAGGAAATACGGTTCCGTTCTGTTTCATGGCTGAAAAAGAGCTTATTCCTGGTTATAGAGATTACTTACCTAAAACTTCAGTTATTCCTTTTTTTCCCCTCGGGCCAGCCTCTCTTTCACTCTTGGGAGCTTTTACCATTTAAGGTCAATGTTACATCTGGCTCTAGTAACTAAAGCTGAAGCAATTTTTAACTCTGAGATCCAACAGGCTGCCTAACATTAGAATGACAGTTTAAATTTAAAGTAACTCTTCAGAAAGCTTTTCTTGCCTCAGAGAATTACAGAATTAAAGGCTTTCCTATTCTGGCATAAGTACTCTGGGTACAACATGATGCAGACATCCCATTAGCATTCTTCAAGTTCAGTGCATATAAGCTCTACTTACTCATTTCTGATTAAAATGGGCAAGTAGGAAGAACAGATGAAACAGTTTACATCATGTTATGTTAACCCTTAGAATTTTTTACTGACACAGATGCTACTATTTTTCGTTCCTCTCCCCCTCCCTTTGTTTAGTCAGAAGGAGTCTAAATTAGAGAGCAAATAGAAGGCATGTGAACTTTTAAAGAACGCTGGCTTCGGTCCAGTCATGGGCTCTGCTCTCCACTTGCAGAGTAGGAATAATTCCCAATGAAGTCCACAGAATTTGCTTGTATCCCATGAGAGAATGTAGCTACAAATGAGGCTTGAAGAGGGAAAAGAAACCCAAAACATTTACCACAGTACATTCAGGTACCTACAGAGGAATCACGTGCATGTGAATCAGAGCTCTCAGCTTAGAATTGACAGAGATTTTACTTCAGCCCTTCAGCTACTTCAGACTATTTATTTATGAGTATTACAATTACATCTACGGATCCTAACTAAGAGTTCTCTAATGCCAGGTGCTGGGAACTTATTAAATGTAAGAAAGCTAAACGCTGTCCAAAAATCCTTTCACAACTGAAGTAGAGACAAGAGACATGAAGGTGGGTAATGTAAAAAAAAATCTAGCAGATTGCATGTAAAATTATTGGATAGTAAGTTTTGAGGGGATATATTAAGGCTGTTTTAAGCAGCAAATGATACTAAATTAACTTCCTTTTGACAGTGGCTGATAAGAGCAGTAAGGCAGAAAGAGATCAGACAAAGGAAAGTAAGGATTTGATGACTGGAAATCACCATAGGGAACTGATGCATGGCTTGTAGAAGTGGGCAAAGATGAGTTGATGGCAGCATAGCACAGAAAATAAGAAGCTGAGCACCTTCTTTGTGCCACATGAGGTTTCAGCTTGCATTAGAAGCTATTATTCTGCACTTAAGACATTCTTAGTTCCAAAAATCAACACAGTAAAAAAAAAAGCTCTGAAAAACTTCTCTAACATTGGTATTTAGGCTTGTTCCTCACATAAAGGGAGTAGCTAGGTTTTTCCCAATCTTTTCAGGTGTTGTCCACTTAAGAGTCCTTTACACCATTACTGACTCTGACAAGGCACTTTAACATATCTCCTTTCATCTCCTTGAATTACTACTTCATTACCCACAAACTCAAGTTCTGAAATAGCCTCTTGTGACTCAGCATGGTTTCATTCTTCCATCCAGCTATCTGCAGCTACAGAATTTTTACTAGCATCTGCAATTCATCATTTTTCAGTTTTATTATCTCAGAATTTCTAGGCCACAAGTGTCAAATGTTTCATTTGTCTACAACAGAAGTTGTGTTTCTGTTAAATCTGCTTTCATCCCTTTCAAAGCAACGACTGCTTTGAGCCCAGTTTGGGCAAGAACGAGTTGTTTACTGTCTTTTAGCATTACTGTCCTTTGGGAAATAAAACTTTTTGCTGAAGTTGCTTGTTCATTGGTCTAGCATCCTACTGTTGGCCAAATTTAGCCAAAATTTGTTAAAGTAATGGAGGCCTCACAATATTTTCAAGTTCCCAGAAAGTTAGTGAAAGCAGTGCTTGTAAAGCAGATTTAAGCTACTGCCCCTACTATGGGGAGAACCTGTAGTGGCAGAGTTTCAGTGTTGTTTTGTTTGGCCCCTCCACTTGCAGCACACAAACATGACTCCTGCTGTCTCGGTAGGATTTACGGGACACAGAAGGATCCTGGAGGTACTCACAAGAGGAGGAAAACAAAGCTTCCATCAGTCTTCTGCTCTTGAAACTGCTTTGCATATTCTATTCTATAGCTTTGGCAGATCCTTCACCCAGAGATTTGTTTAATGTGAATGATTTCAGGCCAAACACAGGTGAAAGCTGCTAGCTAACATGTAAATTATTGAATGAGGAAATATTAACAGCTAAAATTTAATTATCTTAACTAGATTGTTAAAATTCTATAAAGAAGGCATAGTAATATGTACCATATAAAAAAATCATTTGTTTGCTTTGTTTTTTTAAGATCTGATGATACCTGCTTTTTTAAAAACATTCTAATACAGATGGCCGGCCACTCCCCCATAACACAACATATTTCTGTTGCCACTATTAGAGTATTGTATACCCCTGGGATAGCATGAGGTTATTTTTGGTAAGTATTCTGAAGTATTTCAGAGTAGCTAGATGCAGTTCTCTGCAGTTACACATGGCTTGGTAGTTATGGGATGTGTGTGCCCCATCCCACCAGTTAACTTCCAGTTTTCTTTCTTTTCACAGCTCTGTGACCTATGAAACCAGCAGTGCAGGAGCAGCAAATTTAACATAGCAATGCTAAGCTTCGTGGGTTGGGCTCCTCACATTCAAAGATTTTTACTTGTGCCTTTGAGGAGATGAAAACCAGCACTAAACACAAGCACTAAAATCCTTGTCATACTGAAGCAATGGAGAGTTCTGCCTCTCAGGCTGAAGCAGAGGTAAGATGCATACAGGGACTTCATTTTTGGAGCACAATCATTTTCAAGCACAAGCTTTGTCTGAGCAACAGCAGAAAAGTGATCTTGCCACAATCTTTGTTTTTCTAGTTTTGGCTTTAATTGGGCAATCTGGGAGATAAGAACTTTAACTCAACAGCATTTTTATGTAGAAATAGTTGTAGGTATATTCATTTGAGCTTTTGAGAATTCTCATATTTTTTAAGATTTATTATTTTTTAGTAGTAGTAGTATTTTTGAAGATTTTATGCTTCAGGACTTTAAGACACTTGGCATTAAAATGTTTATTATCCCTCCTGCGCATATGTAATAGCCATCCATAATGGCAAGTCAAGATTACATGCTCTATTTTTTATCCAGTGACTAAACTATAAAGATTATTCATCAGACAGGCTAAAAATTTGCAGCAGAAGTGATAACATTTGCACTTGAAACTGGAGTTCTAGAACACGAGTTTTCATGTTCCATTTTAAAAGCATCTCCAAAGTATTTTTATCAGTTTAAACTTTAGATGCATCACACCTAGAAGGCATCTCTGTCTGTCTCAGGTTCACCTCACAAATAACTATGAGCACTGACAATTTTGTTTATTGAACTATTCTCATCATCTTATTTCTCAACTGCATGGGAAAACTAGTTAGCTGAGTTAAAGTTTATGCCAAATTTTTGGTGTGTCCCTTTGTTTTCTCGCACAGAACATTTTTTCAAATTTAAATATTTAGTCCTGCATCAGATTTGTATTTTCAGTGGATTTTCTGGCTCCTATGTTGCTGCCATTATAATACCCACAAAAGTGAAGTCACCTTACTTCACTTGCTGGCACCCATCATGCACATCTCACTTACATGTGCAATTCTTATCTGCCACCTTCATCCAGACAGGAGGAAAAAAACCAAAAGAAGAGTTCTGGTAAGTTAATATATGAAACAACAACAACAACAAAAACAACAAATCCAAGGCAAAACATGCAATAAAATTCTCCCATCTGGGACTCATTCTGCTGAATATTAAATCCCGAATGCAACCTTGAAAAACTGAACTAAAATGTGTGCTGGTTCAAAAGGGTAGTATTAGTCAATATTCACTTTGCCAGTCAGCTATGCTAGATCATTTATGCAAAATGTAACAAAACTTTATTAACTTTTAGTAATGTTTACACAGCAACTTTTCTAGATGAGTCTTCTGAAAGGCAGGGAATTTGCTTCCAATTTTCTCCAGCAAAAGGGAAGCTCTTGACATGAATCAGAAATGCTAAATTAAAAGAATATGCAATTGCAGAGCCTGCAGAAGGAGGTAAGGAGAGGTTTGCTAGAGCCCAGTCATCTTAAAGAAAACATCTCTGTCAACAACAATAGAAATAAAGTTTGTTTTGATGTCATGTTTGAGGCACAGATGATGCTGTAAACCAGTCCATGTTACACGGAAAGATTTGAGACTTTAGGGAGAAGGACTCAAAGTACCTGCAAAACCCCTCCTCATCAAGCCACAATGAGTCTTTTTATTTATAAAAAGCTAACGCTTTTCTCAGTCCCAAAATAGCCAGCTAATAATCTCTGTATGAGAAACAGGCAGGGGCCAAGAAACAAAATGTCAATCTGTTTTCCAGCTTTCATTGCCAGATGATCAATAAAATGATCCAAACCGACAAACACAGTTTCAATGCCCAAGTCATTCTGGACAAATGCTACTCAAAGCATTTACAGGAATCATTATATTTTCTCTTCCCATATTCATGTCTTCTTTTTTTTTTTTTTT
>VXAZ01004047.1:55699-137073 GCA_013399875.1 Gymnorhina tibicen | reverse complement strand
TTTCCTCCTGCCTTTAAGAAAGTGGTTTTAAAAATGGAGTTCCAATAAAGCCCCAAATTAGAATGTTTATAATAACTTAGGGGAAAGCAAAACAGTATCAGAAATTCAAACCTTTGTGGGCAAGGAAGCTACTCTGTTTCCATGCCCCTAAAACCTAGCCTGCCAAGAAGCTAAATATATCAAATATTTTTTAGCACACACAGAGTCTTCAAGGTCATGCATGTATTTCACTTAGTCTAATTAACTGTTTTCTGAGGTTGAGCTTTAGTTTCTGTTAATAGCAATTGAAACCTTAGCATGCCTACAAGCAATACATTAAATACACTGCTATATGATTGTCCTGTGTTCTAGGGAAAATCCCTTTGGGAAGATGCCCCAATTTAAAAAAAGAAAAGCACTGATAGTTTTGATATTTTTGGGGGGAAAAAAAGAAAAAAAAAAGAAAAGTTTAATTAAAAAATATTCCAGAAGATTTGACACAGTCATAGCCACTGGGTAAATAATCATCCATAGAGAGCTTCTCCCATCAGAGCTCATTTTCTGTTTTGACTTTGTGGGTGGTGGGGGTGAGGGGTTAAAATGGGACCTACAATAGCAGGATTCCAGGAAAAGAGGAGGGAGGAAGTTTTAAAATTACTTTTCTGGGGATCTTTTTAGAAAGCTGAAGAGGTTAACAATTACTATGACTAAGCTGCATCTCACCTTGGTTGTGGGAAATTAGACAGAAAGGAAGAATTGGGAGAATTCCAAAGGATTATAGGCTTCTCCTTCCACATGCATGTACAGACATATAATAGCATACTCTGGTAATCTGAAGTACAAGTGAAGGAGACTGGTACTGCACATCAATCTAGGCCAAACCAGTAAATGTTATATTTCTTCCTGAATTCAGAATTCATATTGAATTTGGACTTCCTGCCATTTTCCAGTCTAGTGCAAGAGAAATTAAAATATTGCAAGAAGATACTTATGATTTCTAGGAAAAGGATGCAATACAGACATTTTTTAAGGATTTAAGATGACATTCCTTTGCTGAATTAATCATAAAAAATTGCTAATCTCATGTGAAACTTGATACCAGCATATCCCCTACCCATACTGCTCCAGAATGTTTGCAGACTCAATTAACAGCCCTAGATTTTAAGAATTATTTGCAGGGTGAAGGGTACATTTACCACATGGTAAAAATAAACTTCTGAGGAAGCAATGTGGGAAAATCTTATTCGGTACACTGTAAGTGGCCTCCATTCCTACAGCAAAAAATAAAGATAAGTATAAATCCTGATCAGAGACTGATTTTGGTTAATACTTGCTTTCAGTGCTGCAATTTTATGCTGCCATTTATTCTAAAGTTTCCCAAAATATGGATAGAAAACCACTTCCACCTTTACCAGTAGAATTTTAGAGAAAAGCTTTAGCATACATTTTTGTTGACTGGATGACTGATGCTGCCAGATTGTTGTAGGGTTCTTTGGATGGTTTGTGTCTTTGTAGTTTTCCTTAGAGAATTATAAGGTAGTGCATTTTAAAAAAGGGGAAAAAATAGTATCAGTAGGAATGTCTGTAGATAAAGTTGTCTGTCACTTTCCATTGTAACACTGAACCTTTGCAGTTTCAGATATTTGAGATATGACAGAAGTGTGATCATTTGGGTTAAAGTGACTGGCTTTAAAATGTTGGTTTTCAGCCAAAATGTCTCAACTGTTTCAAAAAAAAAAGGGGCAAAATTTGTTATATACACTGAATATATGTAAGAACATTTTAAGAACATTTTAAAGAAGCTACTTGATGTTCTACAGAAAAGGGATTGAATTTGGGACCACAACCATAATTTTTGCTTGTCCCTTTAGAAGTATCCAATTTTTAATTTTTTAAAAAGTGTCAAATAACACATTTCTACTGAGCACATGTGAAGAGTTTTGCAGTTTCAGGAAACAACAGGAATTGATTATGCGTAGTCAGTATCACCATATGCACATAGCTAAATGTTTGTCTGCCTTGAACTTTTGCAAAGCTGGGATTAATAGAATCATTTATTTTACATTTTTGCAGCTTCACATAGAAGTAGCTGTTGGTGCTTCATTCCTTGCCAATGGTTAAAAGGATGTATTTCAGTGGAAACTTTTGCCAGATAGCCCTTAAAGCACACTGCATATCTGCTCTGCCTCCAGAACTGCCTAAAATACAGTTCTATGATTTGTCGAAAAGATATACCGCTATCAACATGAGACTCTAAATTTATATTTTCTCTACCTGCTCCTTCCACACTCCCCTTTTCATCCTTCCCTCTGAACTAGATTGTCTCTTGTTCACCTCAGATCTAAAGCCTAAAACTTCCTCTCTACATTTGTTCCTGTACTTCACTCAGATCATATTTTCCTGGTGGGTGTTTATTAATGAGAAGCCAGTGACCTATTTTTCTGTATGTTCTTTTCCTAAGATTCTCCTCAAGGTGAATGCCCTAGTTCTAAAAGACATAAGTGTTTTGTTCAAAAATGCCAGCAAAATCAGGGATTTTTTGTTTGCTTTAATTGTAAGCAATATTTTCTATTTTTCATGGACATATTCACAGAATTTAAAAAAAAAAGTGTATCTGTTTTTTTAAAAGAAATGTTGTCTTGGTTTGAAAGACAGGTGTCTGCTAAGGAAGGCAGGAGCCGCCCTTAGAATGGAAAATGCAACCCCCTTCCCTCCAAATTATTATAAATTTGAAGTTAAGGGGCTTTCAGGCAAAGATATTAGGAACAGGAATATCAGGGGTTTTTTTACTAATATATATATAAAACAAAGCAATAGTACAGAGACACTGATTTAACCTAACAGAGTCAGGGGTACAACCTGGCACCCTCCCGGGCAGGGTGGTGGTAGGCGTCCGATTCAGTGACAGCTGCAGTTCTCTTTGAGTGATTCTGTTGAAGCGGTGATCTTGTAGAAAAGGTCTGGTCCTCCTCAGAAAGTCCAGTGGTGGTTGTGTAGCTCTTGTCCTCTGGGATCCCAGTAGGTAAGGCTGCTTTTGGTGTTCCAGACACCAGATTTTATCCAGGTGGGAATGCTTGGCTCCTTCCCCCTGGGCAGAGCATCTCCCAATGGGATGGTGAGAATGGGCAAGGCACTGATGGGCCCATTGACAGGAGATAGTCCAGAGGGAGGAGGCAAGGAACATTGCTACACCTGGTCTCAACAGCTCATGGTAACAGAATACACTGTAACCCAGGACAAATGTTAAGTTTAACAGCAGTCATACAAAAAAATTTAACGCTAAAAGATCTCATAAGCAAATACCCTAACCTACATATATCTATTTATATAAAAATTGATGTCCCTTGTGATATACTGAACTGTCACAAAATGAGATTGACATGCCACTACTAGGAAATGTGTATTCCAAGATGAATCAAGTCATACTGCAATAAGGCAATGAAACACTCATGAGTTCTGTGTTGCAATCACCAGAGCAAGTAATTCTGCTTTTTGAGATAGTGTTTGCTCTGTTTAAAACACAGAATCTTCATCCACAATAGCTTCAGACCTTTCTTTTGCCTACTACCATAACAGGAAAAAAAAATCCAAGACAAAACCTAAACAACTCCAATATTATTTAGAGATATAAGTAAAATTTGAGAATCCTGTAACCTGAGTGAGATGTGGTGATCCTTGAACTGAGAGTTTACCCAAACGTTAAAGATATTTATTGGCCTTGAATCCAGTCATTTTACATTCTGATGCTGCCACCGTAGTGAAGTTTAGCAAGAGAAGAAATTGCCAGTATGATTTATAACTGCTGCATCTGGGAGTGCCATAGCATCCTGCTCTGGCTGGATGTTATAGAGTAAGATACCAAGGTTAGCAGATGCCCCAGTACTCCAGCAGGTCCCAGGATGGCAGAGAGTTCACGTTTCCTCTTTCTCCCTCCCCTGGGGTTGGAACAGAATGGAAACAGCTGTTCTACTTTTATAACAGAGATCAAACATGGCAGGATGAAAGTCCCTCCACTTTTTACCTTCTATCCCACAGATGCTCATCAGAACATCTTTTATCAGAAGGATGAGAACTGCTGGGAGCAGCCTGGCTTCTAAAGCTGCTTCCTTCCACCCTAAACGAGATTCACACACAAGCATGTGCTCAGAACCCCTGAGCACTGAACTATAAGGAATGTAAACACAGCATAGACAAAAAAACATGCTCCATTGCTCCACACAGTGATGGACATGACAGTGAAGTAGATTTTCCCAGATGAATGGTTTCCCTAGAACAAGCTGCATAGCTTTTACCAGGGGAAGGAAGAAAACTATTCAGTATTGCTTCCTCATGCTGTCTTGACTGACAGCACTGGTTGCATTTGCAGAGGATTGCTTCAGGTAGGAAAAATGACTGTCAGCATTCTTTTCCCTAGAAACACTTCCACTGTTTCTGAGTTAATCACATGACTTCACAGTGGTTTAGGTACTGTCTCTCTTTTCCAGATAAGTCATGTACTTTCCTAGCTGCCTGCATCCTATTGAACATCAACTTGTCAATCAAATCTTAAGACTTCTGGTTTCTGTTTTCCCTTCCCTCTGAAGCCTGTCTAGGGTACAATGCAATTCAATTACCTGTTCTTTGAGGGAACCTGCTGATTTTTTTGTTAAAATTAACCCCTGAGTTAACAATCCCTTCCTTGGAATTCTTAGTTCTCTTGGAAAACCATGCAGTTGTAATTTCGAAAAAAAGCAATTATCATTTTTTAAATTGTGGTCCAGAGAATCCCAAGAAAAAGCTGCTCAAACCAGCACACTGAAATCCTGGGCTTCAAAGTGCTGCTTGCTCACTCCGGCACCTGATCCCTCTCTGGGGAAATGCACAGCTGCCTAGTACTTTCTGATAAACTTTTTAAAACTTGCTTTTTGTCCTACTTTATGCCTCCTAAAAATCCCCCAAACTACTGATGGTAAACAAAAAACCCAACTCTCAGTCCAGGGCTACAAAGGAGACTGCTATCACCTAAAGCTGCTTCATCCCTGCTTGCTTTCTTGGTAGTGCTCATCTAGTCTCTCTCCTCTGTGCTGCTTGCTTGCTTCCTCAGTGCTCCTCTGGGCTTCTCTCCTCTGTCTTATGAGTTACCTGCCAGAGGGTCAGCTGGTCTCTGGTCTTTAGTAGAAACACCTGGTTCAGCACAGCTGTAACTCATCCAAGTCAAGACTGCCTACAGCCCACTCTTGTACTCCCACAAACTACTATGCTCATTCTGTTTTATTCAAAGGCATGTTCTTTACATTTCCATTTCTTACACTTACTTGGGTTTTTTTTCCAGTTTTAGTCTTTAAAAACTAGCAGGGCTGCTAAGCCATGTACTCTTGAATCTATTCTGGATTGTTGTATTTTCTTATCTACTCCTCAAAGTCTGATCACATCAAAATGTTTATTGGTATTTGAGTACACAGCTATCCCTGCGTATAAAAATGTTTTCTTTGCAAAAAAAAATGGTGCGTCTGGCAAATATATTTTTCCAATAGATTCAAATGTATTTCACTCTGGACATTTTGTAGCCCAAAATACATTTCAAAAACCCCTTTAATTTAGGTTTCTCTTTTCACACATGGTTTCTTACAGTGACTGAGTTTACATCCAACTGAAAAAAAAGCTCTGAAAACCTTCAGCAAAAAGCAAATAATTGGGAAAGATCAGCATGAATTGGGAGCGATTCAGTCAAGAGGACAACTAAATACAGAGAAGCTATTTCAGCTGGAGTAGAGAATATGCACAACTGTTTGATATCAGGCAATTATAAAAAGTTAAGATGCAAAATCTCATATTATCAGCCTGTCATCTTAAAAATTTAGACAGCCAAATCTTAAATGAGCATGTACAAATATACAATTTTACAAGCTGTAGAAATCAGTAAATAGATATAGCTAAGTCAATGCTTGGAATAACTTCATCCTTTTCCTTTGATAAGGATGCATTAAACAGAGCTAGATAAAGCTATATAAATAGGTTTTTAAGCTCTCTATCCAAAGGCTGCTTCTGTTCACAGGAAAGAAGCTCACCATCAAATAAAAGAGGTAAGAAACAGTTGTTTACACAAGTGGTTAGGTGATTTAACTGTTAAATGACCTGGCATCAGGAGGGGGCAAGAAAAACTGTGCAAAAGTCACTGTACGGATTTGAATTTTACATGTGAAATTCTGTCAGCATTCCTTTGATTTGTGGCACTAAGCCATCCTACCAACAGGAATCCAACTGGACTGATGTTGTATTTTTCACCACAAACCATGTGTACACATGCAACTTAAGTGGAAGTCAATGGAATAGGTAAAAATTTTGGGAATTGTTTTATGTATATATGCATATTAAGAGTTTGTACAATAGCATCACCATGAAAATTGCTGGATCCATAGAACAAGGGGTTTTTTTCTGCTAGTAGAGTAGATATTCACCTAGCTAGGAACAATGGAAAAGGCTGAAATTTCTCTACTGCTCTGACTGTAAAAATAGAGTATTAAGAATATTGGCCAGAGTTAGAAAGAGCTGCTACTATTAACCTTCTTAGGGATGGTGTTTGAGAGTCATCCTTAAACAAGGGGGAAAAAAAGGAGATGGAGTCCCTGGGGAAGAAGTCATGATTCATGACTGAGTCAACAGAAACAAAGATGAGACTGGCACAATCTTCCCAAAGCTGGGAAAAGGAAAACAATAAGAAACAGGCAAGGTGAGGAGCGAAAACCTAGTCAGGATAAATTGTACTAAGCTGGATAAACTTCATGGTTTAGAAGACAAATATAATGACAGATTCGTGAACATCTTTCAGCCCCCAGACTGTTTCAGGCAAATGAAAGAAAACATAGAGAAAGGAAGATTTTTTTTTGTTGTTGTAGTTGAAATTGGGTATTTTTCATGCATGCCATTAAATAAAGCTTCATGTTGTTTTAAGACTCCCTGAAAACTGTTGTTTCTTGTAGTCTATCATTTTTGGAAGACTTGAACTGTAGCCTTGAGACAAAGTATCTACAGAGTAATGTGAGGAATCTCTTAGTCAGTTACTTGTCATCAAACAAGACAAACCCCAAACATTTAGGATGTTTCCAAAACAGCTGGGATTTAGATTTCTACTACTGTGAAGCAGCAGCAGAGGAAAAATGCCAGAGCTAAAGGAGGAAAGCATGCCAGTGCATACCAAAATCCTTGGAAGCTGACGGCAGGCAAGCCCTGTGGGCTCAGGAGCCTAACAAAAGCCTGAGCAAAAAGAGTGTGATCACATTTATGGAACAACTAGAGAGCAGAGTGTATGTTTAAACCCTTATAAGCATTTTGTGAGGCACCTCATCCAAGTATCTATTGTTTGCTAAAACATACAGGGAATTCCAGCTGATTTCTGAGGCCAAGAAGGAAAAAAGACATAAATTTCAGCAGGATTAAAACCAAACTATGCTTGCACTATAGAAAAGCAAAATTATTCCCTTACCAGATCAGTGCCATGTAAAAAAGAGAATTTAATAAAATAGAAGCACTATTTGAAAAGTTCCAGGATTTTCTCAGATAAAGCTTAGGACTATTTTCCGTCTAAGAGTGACTTAACAGTTACCTGGCACTTTACTATCCAATTTTTAACACTTCAGTCAGAAATCTAATGATGCCTTTGGACAAAATATAGTTCTATATCAGTTGTGGTTACCAGAGATGTCCTTGTGTCCCTTCTCAGTGTGGTAAATTTGCCTTGCCTTTCGTGTGCATCTTAGTTTGCTTGGACATGTTGGTAACATTTTTCATCATGGGTAAATTTAGTTATATAATGGGAGACTGGGACTCTACCCAGCTGCAGAGAAATAAAAATGGTAAGATTTTACTTACAGTTTTTATGTTCTGCCCCTCTCCTTGTCTAGACCAACCTATAATCCCCAGCATTCCATATGTTGTGTTCTTATGAGGAAGTGTTCTAATACTTTGTCAGGAACACTGTTCTCATAGATTAATTAAGATACGGTACAACAAGTACTTTTTAAAAAAATATATTTTGCTGAACAACTTCTTAAAAGTGGATGGATAAAATCCTCAGTAAAACTTAATTGTACTCAGACAGGAAACTGGGAGCTGTCACCCCTGCTGTCACCAAGGCTAATAGATGTTACTTCTTAGCCAAATCACAGGAACTTTAGAGCAATTCTTCTGACCGTTAGAAGAATTTAACTCTTGCAAAGCACAGGAACAAGGAGTGGGGAAGAAGGGCTGTTTGCAAATCCATGGTAGAACGAGGATTGCAAAGGAGGAATGTTAAGCAAACATTGTTCCCAGGAAAGAACCTGAAGTTATTAGGAAGTGTGATATGTTAATACAAGTTAACATATTTAACAAACAGGATTTTGGAATGTTTTGCTGATGAAACATTTAAGGGAAGGGAAAAAACCAAAACCAAAACAACACCCCAAAAAGCCTTCAGCAACATGAGAATTAATTATAAGCCAGGAAAAATCTAAAATCACTGAAATCAGACCCAAATGTGTAGCCCCTAAACCAAACATTTTCTGCCCTGAGGATTTATTTTATGCCCTTTCCAATCATTCAGAGATCATTAAAGAAACCCAGACATGTTCTACATTCAAATAATCTATATATGCAATTTTTAAGAAAGGGAAGGAAGAATTAAACTGAAGAATTAAAATGGTTCATTTTAAAGCCTATTAGCTTTTGAACCCATGTGCTGTTTTATCTGGGATAACTGCATGTTTATCCTGCAGGAGCCACTTTATTCCTTTCCCTACAAACTCAAAAGTCTTTAACTGACTTTTTAAAAAGTCCTCCTCTGAACCTGTGCAGTTCTAATGCTCTACAACAAAGAGCTAAGCCATCTTTGGGTGAGATATTGAAGACAGTCTGGGCATTACAATAACTTAATTAGCTCTGTGCTGCCTTTGCTGGGCTAGTGCTGCTTTAGGACTGATATGTCACACTCCAGCCTATGGTGAGCAGGGGCCCTCTTTTCATGTACTCTTGCAAGGCAAGGCATCCAAATAAGCAGCCTGAATTATCCTACTCCAAGTTAGTCCTTTTATAATCTCATATTAGCCTACAAAAGTGAGACTGGTGGAGCAGTATGCTCCGTTGATCTGAACATGTTGATTTATACAAGTATAAAACCAGAAATTAAATGAAAATATCGGTCTCAAATTCAATCTCTTACCTTGCTGAGGTCTGTCTTGTTTCTTTCACCTAAGATGGATTCTTCACATCCAGAGTAACTTCTCTGTTCACGTTACGGAGCGGAGATAATGTAACACTTCAAGTACAGATATGCCTATTAAACAGGATTTTTGAATCGCATGAGAAACATTCGAATGGAAAAACTTTGCAAAAATGTTTTCATCCTCTGTACAAGCAAGAATATAGCATCTGCATGTCTTCTATATAACTCAGGCAACAATATCCTGGCAACCACATTTCAATGGAACAAATCCAGGTAATTAAAATGACTAGATCCAGCATCCATCTCTTTTTATCATCCCACTTGATAGGCCAGACTTACTCATTTGGGAAGTGATGGTCAAAAATCTGCTAGATGTAGTGAAGTGAGATGCTGTCTGTCTCTAAGCCACAGAGCCTTTAATTTTGTTTGCCCCTGCCCATTTAGCCTTCTCTTTCACAGCACTATCCTCCTGAGAACTTCAAAAATGAACTTTACTGTTCTGTACCTTATACTTTGCAGACATCTGCATAGTTTGGTGGATTTCATTAATACTTCACTACTAACCCTGTCAAGCTTTGTACTTTCTGTATAAAGGCTAAAAGGATTAAATTCACTGCACCATTAAAACCACTCAATGCATTACCAACCTCATCAAGTCCACTCATTTATTTTAATAGATTCCTAATACCATAAGTCAAAACCTTGGCTTCCACTCTTCTGCAACTGCACAGCCTAATCCCCCTGCAGAAGCCAAACTTTTACTAAATCAGACTATGAGGCATGAGTTCAGTAATGAAGAGCTTTTGGATTCCCTTTATTTCAGTGGTCATGTGAGCAACTGCTCTGAACTGTATGTTGATGTCTGAAGATTTCAGCAGTGACACCATTCCTCTGAAAGGGAAAACGAGGCAGGATGCTACTCTGCAGCAAAGTACAAACGAATGACTGTTGATCTAGATCACATCTTGGTCAAAACAGACCTCAAACTGACTGCTGTGCAAAGCCAAAAACAAAAGGGATCTTGCATTTTGGTTTTTGGATGCATAAATTTAATTTATCTACATTCAAACTCATTATGTCTAAGATTTAATTCTCAGCCTTAGATACCATGCAATGACTTCACTGTCTGCAAAGAAACACTAGAAGAAATACTGTTCTTTCTGTTAAGAAACAGGCTTTATGGCACAACAGAGCTGGTAACCTACATAAATACTTCGTTTCCTTGCACTGTATCACCCCATGTTTACCCTCAATTCCCACAGCCTAAGCTGTTACCACTACCCGCTTCTCTTCCTAAAATGTAGCAACTTGATTAATGGGGAGGAAAATTCTGTTCTCACTGTTTATATCTAATGTTGCTGGTCCTTCCACAATGATCCATTTAGGTAAAGTCAAATACCCCAGGGAAACTCTTCAGGAAGTAAGGGGGAAAGAAACAAACTAAATCCCTCTTTTAAGAGGGTTGGCTCCTCATTCCCTTTCCCAAGCTTAACTTCACAGCCATAACTATCGAATTAAAATACGTTTAAATGCACAAGGTGAAGCAGATTGTATTCCCTTAACTGTATTTTGCCTGGTTAAGAGACTAGCCTAACACTACAGGTCTTGCATAGGAATAAATTTGGCTTTCAAATATGTACAAACCAGAGCCCTGCAGATACACAAAGATGCACAAAGTGCTGATTTTTCTTATGGAATCACAGACAAAGCATAGCTTTGGAACAGTCTGTCCACATCTGTCCACACACTTATTCTCTTTTCCTTTTCAAAACTCACCTTGCATTTTACCTTGCCAAGAAAGCAAAAATATTTTCCCCTGTTTGATTACATGCTGTCTCGGTTTGAAAGACAGGTGTCTACTAGGAAGGCAGGAGCCCTCCTTGGAATGGAAAATGTAACCCCCTTCCCTCCAAATTTTTATAGTTTTGAAATTAAGGGGCTTTCAGGCAAAGATATGAGGAATAGGAATAACAGTTCTTTACTTATATATATATATATATATACAGCAAGGCAAACAAAGCAGCAATAACTGTGTCAGTAACACCCAACCGGACCAGAACCCAGGGATCGGCCTCAGGCCCTTTCCCCTTGGGTGCAGTGACGCTCGCGGCCGGCAGGGGGCGCTGGCGGCTCCCGCTGAGCAGAGCAGGTGAGATGGTTCCCCCGCGCCTGCAGGGGGCGCTGTGGCACGGGCTCGGCTCTCACGCGGCAATGGCGGATGTGCCCGAGCCGGGAAGGGATGGGAGGAAGAAGGTTCACAAACCCTCTGGGCAGCCGATCCCAGTGCCCCAGCAGGACCTTGGGGAGCAGCAGCTGGAACAGCAGGGATGAACACCAAATCCCGGACTGTACACGAGATGTATCGAACTCCGAAGCTGCAGCGGGAACCCTGGGAGTCTCGGCAGGCAGGGGATGCGGTGCTGGCGGCACTACAGAGTAGCGAAGGCTCAAAGCAGCAGCAAAGAAAGGGCGGAGGCAGGGCAGCTGCCTCCCAGCAGAGCAGGGAAAGGCGGGCTTGGGGTCCCGGGCCCCCTGAGGCACCCGAGCAGCTGGTGAAAGGGTCCCTCTCCTTTTTAGTGAGGTCGGG
Organism: Gymnorhina tibicen; assembly: GCA_013399875.1. Lineage (NCBI taxonomy): Eukaryota > Metazoa > Chordata > Aves > Passeriformes > Artamidae > Gymnorhina > Gymnorhina tibicen. The sequence goes on along the minus strand of VXAZ01004047.1, from coordinate 125,329 downwards.
TGTTCAGGACAGGGTCCCAGCGCAGTGGCGGCTCCAGCCAGCAGAGCCCCCACTCACGGTAGAAAGAAGGGAGCAGAAGGCAGAACCCTGCGGTGGCAACGAACTCCTCCCCACAGCGACTGCAGCCTCTCTCCCCTCTGGATGCCGAGAGAACTAAGCACCCTAGGCACTGTACCCAAGCCTTTTTCTCAGTTCAAAGCTTGCCGCATCCCCACCCCATCTGAAAAACAACCCAAGTAAAAGAGGGCAGTTAGGCCACTCCCCCTGTGGCCAGACCTTTTGTCTTTCTTAAGCACCCAGCAATTACCCCTTAGTATGGGGAAAAAATTCTTCAAGAGGAAAAGAAAAGAACAAGAGAAAGGAGCTCCCAAAACCCCAACACATGCTCAATCACTACCAGCTCACATTCTGCTGTCCAATTACTGTGCTGAAACTTAAGATACGAGACCAGGAAAACTTGATAGCATTTTCCACACTTACAGCAGAAGAGAAAAGCACACACACGCATCTCCTGATGTCCAAGTGGACAAAACAGAACATGTGAACAGAAACAAAATACATTGCTATTAGCTTCTGCACAGAGGATGCCCTTTTAGCATTTGGAAAGGGAAAGAATATTTTCATTATGAATCATGAAGTAGAACAGCTTTTGCTACAGATTCAGAATAGCTCACACCATTTCATCTCTGTAAATACAATGATTACTTGAAATGGCTGAGATGTCTCATTTAAAGGGAACTACAATGGCCTAGCAAAAAGGAATGGATGGAAGCTGAATGAATCCTTTTATACTTTTACAAGGCTACTTTTAATTCAGCTTTTAAAGTACTTCAAGATTTTTTTTGTTTTCAATTAAGCTGAATGAGAGTAGGTTTAGATTAGGTATTAGGAAGGAACGTTTTACTGTAAGGGCAATGAGGCCCTGGAACAGGTTGCCCAGAGATGTTGTGGACCCCCCATCCCTAATATTCAAGGCCAGCCTGGATGGGGATCTGAGTTACATGGTCTAGTGGGAGATGTCCCTGCCCACAGCAGGGAATTGGGACTACATGACCTTTGATGTCCCTTCCAAGTCAAAGCATTCTGTGATTCTATGAGCTATCTTCATAGAGGCTACTAACACATATAATAGAGCCTGCACTGAAAGGTTAAAAAAATTAGTTATTAAAGTCATGCTAAATATGAGTGTGTTACGCAAGGTTATGTTGAGCCTGTACAAAATATTTAAATACTTTAACTACAGTTAACTGAATCTACACAGCAGCCCCTGCAGTACAAAATTAATGAGCATTACTTAACGAACTTTCCGACCGCCATTGAAATTCTAACAGTAAGGGAGCATAAACTTCAAGTCCGGGAAAGATTACTTTTCTTCAGCATTTCAAAGACCTGGCAAAGGCCAGTGAAAACTACTTCAGCTGTCAGACTCAGTGATTAATGTCACAATGATCAATGATCACATGTTAAACTTGCTGAAACTAACTTTTATCAAGGTTCTCTTAAAGAGTTGATGTAATACAGAGTATTTTGGTGGCATTGTTATAAAGAAGAAAGCAATGGATAAAAAGAAGGCACTTCAAGAGTGGTGCCCAGAGGTTTCAGGTAGCATCCACAATACTAAGATGATTGATTTCTGTTATTAGAGTCAAGTGTATATTCAATAAATTAGACTTGAATAATAAATTCAAGATGCAAAGGCTATTTTCTTTCTACTTCATGAAAAAAGGAGGAGAAAACACAAACATTTATAAACCACAAGCTGCAGATCCCAGTCTTCTACCACCGCATTCCCCTACTAAAACTCACTTGGATGAGAGCTCAGCAGCAATTAGCTCTGTGTACACTTGAAACTGAGACACATTTGTTGTTTCCTCAGGCTGCTCTGCAGTGAGCACTTCCAAACGCAGTCCCGGGAAAAGACCGAACATGCAGCTGAGTCTTTAGGAGAGCAGTTACTGCTTCATCACCTCCCTGCAGTACTTGCATTTCTCACAGCAAGGCTGACATTCTTTTGAGACTATAAAAGGCAGCAACAGATAAATTAATGGAATTTTTAGAACAGAGCAATAAAGTGCTTTGAAGTAGCAAGCAACTAAAAAAGGAAATCAAGCAGCCATTACATCAGCTGAATGACAAAGGCATCTGAGAATCGGCTCAAAATTTAACCTGACATAATTTTATATGAGAACATTATTCATATGCATGTTTAGTAAAAAGTTAAATTGATTCTTAGGACATTTTAAACTTCTCCCAAAGCCTTGGTTCACAGAAAAAGGTGTTATACATGAGTTTTATTATAGTTTAATGAACGATGAAATATCAGCTGTACCTCATAGAGGTTTAAGCACAGCATTTTTACCTCACATGGTAGAATCTGTTCAGTTTCAGTATCTGTTTAGCTGTGGGTGAGCACATACTTCATTATTTCAAGCAGCTGACATGTGACAACTGCTGAGTGAGCCTTGAGATTTGCTACCTCGTGCTCTTCAGGCTTCCTACCCAAACTCCAAATATTTCTGACCACAAAAGATGTTTTTATAGACTTTTTGTGTAGTCTGTGTGGGTTCAGAGCCAGAAACACAGAGCCTAAGTTCTACAACACCTGACTTTTTGTCTTACACCATCCATACCACATCATGTAGTCCTTCAATAAGTAAATATCTCCAAATAAGCAGTTAAACACATTTTTCTAGAAAAAGCAGTTTCACACATAAAAAACTTCTAAGGGATGGGACAGCTACAATGTCACTGCATTAAGTAACTCAATTCCAGATGTCTTCAAAGCCATACCTTTCTCCTCAACTATTACTCATATATTTGGCTCAAAAAAACCTGATTAAGAGTTCTGGCCCTGAATTGTTACTCTAATACTGCCTGCCATCCCAAACAGCATTCAGTTTCTTGATTTACGTAATTCTTCATTGTTTCATCCATCTTTATTTCCTTTTCCTCAGCTTTCTGACTATTTTGCTCAGAATAACTAACTTTCCACTTTCCTGACATCATGATTTTCAGCTTTTAATTAGATAACTATTTTTCCAACTCAAAGTCAGCTCTCTGTTAAACTCAGAAATGTGCCTTCTATCAGAAAATGTGAGAAATTGGTTTGATGCTTAGCAAATCTATCCCCAGGGGGCTAAAATTTTGCTATTCACAAAAGGAGCACTGACTGAAGCATATATGAAGGCTGCCTGTTTCTTATACAGTTCCCTTCCAATGGTCAAACCATTTTACATGCTAATGTATTGGTTTTTTCCACAGATCCGAAGCCAGTGAACAGATTGGGTATATTTAGTATGAACAACACCATACACGTGGAAGCTTCATTTTAAGATAAGGGGAAACTGAATACCTGAGCATACAATGAAAAGTTATCCTAGAAATCTAAAGTGTTTGCCAAAATGCACTGTATTACTATGCTTCACACATTAAAACTGTACTACATTGTTAAATTTTTCTTGCAAGGCAGAGAGAAATCAGAACACTCATTTATCATTTATACTTGTTGCAAGCTGATTTTACTGAAAAGATACTCAGAAAAATAATGAGAAAAACATATGAAATTTACTCTGCACCCCATCTATGCCTCCACCACCACAATCAGTTAATGCTAGAGCTCCTCTTCCAAATGGGCCCAGTTATAAAGTAGCAAATGCTTCGAAAATTCTACAATGTGAAAAATGCACAGTGAAAATACACAATGTGCTGACAAACACGTCCTTTGTTTACAGTGTGAAAACAAGAGCTGGTCCCATTTACCTGCAGACTGCCTTTAATTCAAATGAAACCAAAAGACTCAATGAAGAAAGTGTTTTTAACAACTGCAAGCATAATTTCTGAAAATACACCTACTGAGAACAGAAATATGAGACCTGTCTATCAGGTGGATTGTGGTGTTTGTTTTGGTTTTTGTAAACTCTGTTATTACCTGCTTCTGCATTCTATTGATTTTCCTTCCCAGTTTTATTCACACTTCAAAGAGCAATGATCCAAAAGTAATATAAGCACTCATTTAAATACTCAGGGTTTGTGCCAGAGTCCCAAGTAAAGATTTTCTTTTGAAAGGTGAGAAGGTCAGCTGTGTAAATCCTATTCAGCTGAAGCTGAAGCTTAGGGATGAAGAATGTTGGGCTGAGATGTTTTGGAAGACACCAATGTGATTAACAGAGCTTCTCTTTTGCCATGATGCAGGAAGAATTAAGCAAAACCAAAACCATGAAGCCGCATGTGATTATTCCATTCACTTCCTACAAAACTTAAAAATTCAAGTGCTTAAGAAGGTTCCCAAGGACAGACAGGAGTGGGAAAGATTGGGAGAAACGTGAATAGAGGCCCAGCAAGTGCCATGAGACATCAACAGAGATTTCTGAAGGCTTATAGAAGTTATTCACTCCTTCCTTTTAAACAGGGATAATACAAATCCAAAAGCACTGGAAACAAATGTATCTTTGGCAATGGGTGAGAGTGCGACACCAGAAGAATGGCTTTTACTTATAGTTGTTTATAAAATCCAGGGCACCAATATAAACTATAAAACACATAAACACAAGTTTGTAACTGCACTGGTTAGCATCTGCTTATCAGGCTTTAAGCAAAAAAAGCCTTCTAAATATCATTTTCTGAGGACCTAACCATACAGCCCTTGACTACTTCAAAAACAGGTTTTGTTTGAAGTTTGGGAGGATACAATTATTACCAGTAGCATGCAATGTCTGTGACAACTCTTTTGCCTGCCTGCTTACGGTTGAAGGAACCATTGTCAAGGTAAAATTATTGCATTTGTCACCTGAACAAAAGCAGGTTTCATAATGACTCACATGTCATTATATAGCTAAGAAGCAGCAACATTTTATTCCTGCTAAGACAGGACAGAAGTATTCCTAGTCAACGAATCGTTTCCTCTACTTGTTTCACCTAGAAGTCTTTCTACAAGTTTCAAACTATTTAAATTTCATGAGTGCTCTACTCCAAACATTTCAGCATGTCAGTAATTTCTAAATTTATTCATGAAGTTGTTTGCTTCCTTAACATATCACGGATTCAATGAGGTAAATGAAACATCTTTTGTCCATTTCACTGGATGCATCATTCTAATTCAGTATACCTAAAGTCCTACATATTTATATATTTATCTGGTAATGTTTATGTGGAACACTTATTTCTACCTTGTTTCTACATTCTACCTGCTGAACATCTGCTATCCTTCCTCACTGCTTGGAAAGGATTTTAACCTTTATCAGGCATTATGGAAACCTCCCTAAGTTTTTCACTCTCAGAAAGGATGTACTGAGCTGTTTGAAGCCGAGCTGTTTGCAGCCGAGTCTACAATTTTCCTTCTACTGCTTTAAATACCTCCCCTAAATGTTTTTTACCTGGTATGAAATAGAGATGACACTTCAGTTTGGATTTGGATTTATTTTGAAAACTAAAGTTCACATGGCCTGGGAAGATGGCAGAAAAATTATTCTAATTCATCACAGTTTCAGTAATAGTTGGATTTTCTGCTTTTCTTCTACATTGCTCTGACAAAACCTTTGTTAAATTTGATTTTTTCAAGAGCACAGGCAGTATTTTGAGATCTTTTTTGCTGCATAAATAGAACAATCAATATTTAGTTTCATTTAAAGTGTTTTATTACCATATCTTCCTTCTCCCTAAAATATAAAACTGCTTATTTTACATCTAGAATGAGACCTTTTCTACCTTACAGGGTTTTTTTCAGTGACCTATTTGTTACATTGTAGTTGATTAGATTTAATCCAGCAATATTGAAGTCCTTACCCTATAGGTATTCGTGCACCAAGTCATGAATAAAGAGTTTTCTGGAGACTGAAGCAATTGTCTGTGTGCCTTTGACAATGCATCTCCGTTCTTTTAAATATTTAAATCAGCTTTACTTGGCAAAGATATCTGCTTAATAATATTATTTAGGCCAATTTCTCTCAACTTGTTCTTACTGACTAAATATATCAAGAGGGAGCGTTTTTAGACTGCCAGCTCTTCAGAACAGGAAAAGCATTAATTTTACAATGTCAGGAACAACAATGTTATGATCTTTGTGCCCTACTGTTACTTAAATAAGGAACACTGTCACAGAACACAGATGGGTAAGTATGATCATGAGTTAGCACTCTGCCTGTCCCTCCTTCTCCCTCCATTATTTATTGAAGTTGTTTGGATTTGTTTACAAAAAGAAGCAGTAACAACAAAGTTCTAATTTTTTTTCCTGAAAATGACTGAAGAACAAGCTTGCATTGCTTCCCTTTATGTTAAATAGAAGCAAAGCTGAGGAGAACAAAAAGCCATTTCCATTAAATTCCAGTCCATGTAATTTACCTTTTATGTATATTTGTCCTAACAATATTTCTCCATCAAAAGCATTGCTATGGTTACCTTATGTGCCAAAACAGGAATGAGCAAGTATATGTTAATAAATTTTTCCCTTTTGACACTGCCTTTTGAAAGTAAATAACCAGTTTTCAGTACTAAACACTAACATGCAACTTCTATAAAATTAAGGGGAAAATAATAAATTTATGTGGAGGAAAGTTCAAATTTTATATGTGCTTACAATTTATAAGGGTAATCCTACATTTAAATGAAATCAGTGTAAATTTATGCCGGGAACAGAGAGAGACACATGGATCCTGACTGGACGTAGGCCTCTTACAGGTGAAGCAGAAGAGGAAGAAAGGAAGAAAAAATAATGGCACTTAGAAATTTCACAACTGACATTTTTGGATGTAGGTAAGGCTGCTCAAACTTTACAGGAAAAAAGAAAGCAAGTGTTATTTATCCACCTTCACAGGGAAAATGCACATATCTGAGGCCCCCTCCACTTCAGTGATGCCAGCAAGGATTTTGCCATTGATTTTAGTGAGAGCTGGACAGAGCCTCAAGGGACTGATGACATGAACATGACTGTCCTGCTCCCAGCTTTATGCACAGTCCACAGTGAAAAGGTCTTTTAGGATGCTTTTTTCAAGAAGGAATGCCTGCATTCCCGATTAAATATTTTGACACTCATTCTGATGAATTTAGCAAGGAATATTGCTATTAAATGTATTATTCTCAACAGCCAGATCTCCAGATCAACGTTGTACTTCTTGTATTATCAGCTATTGTGAGCAGCTTTTATTTATCTCTTTCTCCCCCTGCCTTAGTTATGACTCATTTTCTCCTCATAAAAAAAAAAGTGTAGTTAAACAGTGGATTAAGTTTCTCCCTTTGCTGCTTGAGATGGTTTTTATCTATCAAACTGCTTTCTTTAGAAACATAGAAGCACATATGTATCATGTTAATGAATCTGAGAGGATAACTAAAACATACATATAAAAGTGTGTTTTATCAGCTACAAATAAACTGTCCTAACTATCATTGTCATCACTATGGATTTTTGTTACACTTGCTGTAATATGATTGTATTGCCATAAAAAATTCATCCATGCTAGTTATGACCAGGAGAAATATTAACCTGTTAAACAGAAAGAAAACACAGCTATAATTACCTCCTGGGAAAACAAAACCAATCAAAATATTTATGCAATAACAAAAAACCCAAACCAAACAGGAAAAAACAAAGCAACCAACCTTCTTTGTTATAAACTAACAGTACCTGATTTCTAAAATCCTATTTAATTATAATTGCTGTCTTTCTCTACTGGTTTGATACACAGACAAATCCTTACACTGTTGTTTTACTTTGAGTTACAAGAGCTCAAGTTCAAACATGCTATAGATTTTGCAGTTCAAACTCAGATTTAAAAACAAAAAAAATCAAACCAAGAAATCCAACCACACAACACGCTCCACTCCACCCCTCCCAACTTGTCTGGAAAGAACTGTCTCAGGAAAACTTGAGTGCAATAGGATTCCTTACACATCTGATGCTCTGCAGCACTCTTGCCAGACTGTTGAGCTCTTGGGTTCTGTTTCCTCTCTGGGTTTCATCACTGAAACCCAAATGTAGCCAACGGAAGTGTGCCAAGGCAAAGCTCTTTTGGCTCATTCATTAGTGCCCTGCTAAGTGGCAGTGTCAGGAAGTCTGCATGGGGTGGGAAGACAGGAGGCAGGGAAAGAGCTAAGCATGAAATTATTAAGATGTGTTTACTTATCCCTTTATGATAGGCTCCATTTACAAATGCTTAGTTCACTAAAACTTTGTTTTAACTCTAAACCAGTGAATTCCACATGGAAACTTTAAAAATTGTCTTTACTAAAAAAAAAAAAAAGGCAAAAAATTGAAATTTAATTTTATTGCAATTTTTCAAAATTTTATGTTGTTTTTCTGTGTGTGTTGGTAGGGTTTGTTTGTTTTGTTTTCGTTTGTTTTTTGAATTGTGAGAATTAAACAACTGCAGAATACCCAGCGAAAGGAAAATGAGAATTAACAATAGCCAGAAGACCAGAGGACCAGGCTTGCTTGTCAATTATGATTTTGAAAGTTACTCCTTTTTATTTGAGTGTTCCAGTGGCCAAGTCATACAGTGTACACAGAAAGTCACAGAAGGTTCTAAATGGATAAACTGATGTCTTTCATGTGCCTTGTAGTACTTGGAAAGCAACAGTCTTCAGAACTTCTCAGCTGTGCTTCTACTTCTCTGCATGTCCCAATTATATTGTAAGTTGCTGTTGTCATAAATAGCTTCTTCTCTGAGCATCTGTTGCTTCACCCACAGCGACAGCCTGCACACATTGTTCTATCTGTGCTGCCAGGTATCTGAGTGTTCTCATCACCTTGAAATCCTTGTCTGACAAATATCATCCTTGAGGATTGGAACTACATGACCTTTAAGGTCCCTTTCAACTCAAACCATTCCATGATTCTATGATTAATGGGAATTCTAGATGTTTTTCCCTACAGAGAACACAGTCAGCTTTACTAGACCTGCTGGTATTTTGGACTTGTACTCAATTTCCTATACAGGAGATATTTTATTACACTAAATGATAAGTTAGAGGGACAGAGATGAGCCCTCAGGCAGGCCAGCACTTCTCTTGCTCTCCAAATGCCTTCTTTTTTCATACATTGCAGTCTACTAAGACATACTGCTGTAAGCTTCTTTTTGTAAAGTTTGAAAAAGTTGGCGTGGCCTTAAGCTTTCATGGAAGCATTGCCATTTTTCATTGTGTGCTGTCAGAACTTTTTGATCTTGCAAGTCACACCTCAATATGTTTGAAAACAATTTCATTTTTATGTAAACACCTTGAAAACGCTCTGCACTGTGATCTACAACAGTACATAACTCCCTGGACCATAACAGTTCAAAAGCAAACCTACCAGCTCTTTCTGCACATTCAGTAAAAAGCCAAGGAAAAAACTCCTGCAAAACCCAACAATCAAAGCCAGACAGCTCCCAAACATATTTCCATTGATTTTTAAGATGTAATGTGGGGCAAGACAGTCTGAGACAAGCGTATATATATATAACATTTGCTTTCAATTATTTTCATGCAAATACAAAGTTTACAAGAACAAAACAAGTATGGCAGATCCCAGTTTAGAACAGAGCTCAATTTCTAGGCCTAAGATTCTAAAACTTCAGCTTCCCAAACATCTGACCACTATAAAACAACGTCAAAGGGAGTCAATTTCAGATCAACAACAAAACTGGCTCCGCCACCTCCCTGGAGCTTTCATTCTTTGGGAGGTTTTCCTCACCACCTCCATCACTCACATACATGAGGTAGGATTTCCTGTGCTTTGCCTGCCCACAGCAAACCCCCTCCCACCCTGTTACTGATTTGTTGTCCCTTTCTTCCAATCCTTCTGCATCTGGGACACAAACTCATTTTAAGAAGCTGCATTTCTTTAACCACAGTCAGCCTCATTCCCCAGACCTGACCTAATGAGAGGATAAACATGGTCCAGACACACACTCCAAGAGATGCCACCACACTCTCTATTCCACACTGCCGGCTCCAGCTTCTCCCCAGCAGAAGCAGCCGCCTGTCACTTCAGCCTCCAGCACAGGCCTTGGCTCAAAGCCACCCTCATGTAAAAAGTCTTGCGTTTGGAAACAGATTTAACAAACTGCTTAGCAGTTCATAAGTATAACAAGAAGGTGCAACATCTAAACAATCAGCATAGAATTTCATCCGTGTCCAGGTGGTTCCCCCCCATCTGCTCAGTAGTAGGTTTGTCTTTTTCAAAGGAATACACTGTTTTCTTGCAGCACTGCATATAACATTGTATGCAAGAATTCTACAAAGTCGACAAAAGCTTGTGAATATAGTAATAAAAATCTTACTATTTTTGCAGTCATAGCAAGACAACATTGACACTGCTGCTTATTGAGCATCCAACTTAGTTCATGTCTGCATTTAAATTTTAGGGGCTGCAGTAAGTTGCCATACAGTCCACAGCATTTAAATCCCATGTAAGCCCTTTCCTCACTCAGACTGTAAAGCATCTTGTATCCTTAATCTTGCCTCCAAAATATTGACCCTTTCCATTACATAAAATGTTTTGCATACACACTGTATGGAGCACAGAACCATAGTGTTACCTTTCCCTGGGCTTAGAATTCAAAGCCAAACACGGTTAGACGGGAAAAAAAGGGTTTTACCTCGGTATTTATTTAAGGATCCTCAGGTGCACCACATCCAGGTAGAGAGCACCCCCGAATGCACACTGAAAATGCACACCTGAAAATGCCCCCCCAAAAGTGCACACCAGGATGCACACCAGGATGCCCACCCCAAAAATGCACACACACAATGATTCGCATATACAGTTACAGACCTTGCTAATTAGCATATCTATCAAAGATTCCCCAATGGGAGGCTCAAGAGAAGCCCCCATCCTGAGGAACCTTCCCCCTGGATGGGCCTATCTTGGTTTCCAGAATGTGTTCTGGAGAGGACCTTGGTGTCTGGGGCTTTCTCACCCCCAACTGCAAGGTTTCCAAGACGTTTGGTCTCTTGGCTTAACGGAACTTTGGGCCTAAGCCAGCTATCAGACTTAGGGAATCACAAGTATGCGGGCTAAGAGCACTAAGGATACATAAAAGCTGTATAAAAAGGTATATAAAAGGGTGTATAAGAGGGGTATATAGGAAAGCAAAAAATCATCATGGCATCACAGAACCATTAAGGTCAGAAAAACCCCCAAGATTATCAGGTCCAACCGTTTACTGATAACCATTGTGTCAACTAGACCAGAGTACCAAGTGCCACATCCAGCCTTTCCTTGAACACCTCCAGGGATGGTGAGTCCACTACCTCTTTGACAAGCCCATTCCAATGTTTAAAACCCCTTCTATGAAGAAATTCCTCCTAATATCCAGTCTGAACCTTCTCTGGTGCAGTTTGAGGCCATTTCCTCTTGTCCTGTCACTGGTTGCCTGGGAGAAGAGACTGACCCCCACCTGGCCCTTTGGGTCATTGTAGAGAGTGATAAGGTCTCTCAGAGCTTCCTTTTCTCCAGGCTAAACACCCCCAGGCTCTCCTCATGGGACTCTCCAGATCCTTTCCCAGCTCCATTTCCCTTCTCTGGACTCGCTCCAGCCCCTCAATATCTTTCTTAGAGTGAGGGGCCCAGAACCAAAGACAGCACTTGAGGTGTGGCCTCACCAGTGCCAAGTACAGGGGGACAATCACTGCCATGGTCCTGCTGGCCACACTATTGCTGATGCAGGCCAAGATGCCATTGGCCTTCCTTTTGAAAATATAGCCATAAAAGTAATCTATTATTTCTTTAAAATAGTTGAATGAATGAGTGAATAAATGAATGAATGAAAGGCAAAAGGCTTGTTTCCTTCTTTTATACAGTTTCTCTGCCCACATATTACTAGTAAGAGAACCCACAGATAATCTACTATAACCATTGCCAGTCTTTCCAAAAGAAATGGGAAGTTCCTAACAATTTTGTTTCCAGATCAGAGGTAGAGCATCCTTGTAAACCTTCTCTTATGATACTGATGCTATCTGTTTGCTTTTAGAAAGTTTATTGTAGATGATTAGCTGCATGGATTTGGGAAGATGCACTACACACAATTGCTTTCAATTCCAGGAATTCAAGAAACACTGTTTATAAGTGCATCTACAAGTGCTTATAAGAAATTCCCTTCCATCACCCTTTTTTCTTTAGAGGTTCAGAATAAATTTGGGGAAATGAAGGATTTTAAATTCATTCTAACTTGTTCCACAATGTACGAAGCATTTAAACAATCTTGACATAAATCCCACTGATTTTACTCTAAATTGGAACTAAATTCAGGTTGCCAAAACAAGAGCAGTGCCTTGGATGTCATCCTTTTTTGTGTAATAGTGAGCTTAAGTCTTCCTTGAAAACTCCTAAGGAAACATATGGATAATTTCACAGAGAAGTGTCACAAACCAAAGCCCTACAGAGGAAAGTAAAAATAAACAATATCCTCTTCTCTTCACTCATCCCATTAGAATAGCAACAGAATATAAACTAAGCAAGAGAGTAATTGGTCATCCTGATGGTAAAAGTCAGCAAAGAACTGCAACTTTACAATATTAAGGTAACAAAAGAAAATCACAAAACTCTCACTCTAATTTGCTACAAAGGTAAAGTAAAACTTGTCATGTAAAACCAGACAATGATGTGCAATTTCTACCTTTTTTTTTAAGAGTATACACAATTGAATCTCATTATGCAAGTCCAAAACTGCTTGGCAGCCATTTGAGGGCAACGTGCTAGGGTTTGTGGTGGGGGGAGGAAGAGGAACACCAAAACACAGGATGTTACATGAAGGATCTGTAGTGCTGTGAGCTTGATTTTAATCAGTCAGGGTAACACTGATGTCACAAGGCCATGGCTAAAATCGTTACTTACTGCTTTGTAGATGTAGTACCTATCTCTGAAAGCACTAGGAATCTGTGCCTTTTGCAGTCTGCCAGGTGTAACTCAGCTTATTCCCACATAATTTCATGTACCTCAACTCCTTTCAGTAATTGGATGATCCAATGTGTGACTTTGAATTCCTTTTCACCAAGAACACTCCACTCACTGCAAGCAGCACTGCCAGCAGGAGTGCTAAATGTGCTGTTGTTTACAGTTGTGGTTACCACTGTACCCTGGGAGGCAAGAGCAATCCTTTAAACAAAGGCCATTCAAAACTTCCATGTTGTTAAGGTCTGGTCAGTTCATCATTCTCCCCAATATCCCTTTTGAGCTACATTTTCTGCAGCAGATACACAGGTTTGCAGTAGGGGCCCTTCCCACATTTGCACTGCTGGGACTGCCCACCTGTGAATTTTTTGTTGTTTAAAGCCAGTTCTACAGTCTGGGTCAGCATTCAGAAAAGACAGCATTGTCATTAGCAGTTGTTCTAAACTGATTTTTAACTGTGCCCCAAGTCTTCCACACCATTCAAAACTCACTACACAAGCTATTTCTCACCTCCATGCCACCATCTTCCAACACACTCAGCTATCACATTACCTTCACAGCTGGTCATGCCTACCTCTGTTTGACAGCTTGTATTACTCAGCTGTGTTTAATAGCAATCTTTATTCTTGAAATAAAATCAAAAAAAAAATAATAAAGGCTTTGCTGATGTCACCTAAATGAAAAACAAAGATCTTCAGCATTTTGAAACTAGGAATACTGCAGAATTTTTTAAAATATTGTTTTGTTGGGTTTTTTTAAATACCATTCTAGTTGGGAGTATATTTTCTGAATTTATATTCTTCCTACACGGCAAACATTCCCATTCATCAAAGACAAAGACAAAAACCACTTATCAGTGATCAACATATCCTGCCTGCTCATTTGGACCTGCCTCCAACTGTTACACCAAGAAGACACTTTAACAATGGCAGAAAGATCCGGCTCGTGCTGCTCCAGGAACCGGAGGCACTGGAGAGCATGTAATTCCTGCCCAAGTTCTGACCACAGCCAAAACACTCACCATACCCTGGCTCTGCTGGGTGCTGATAACAGAGCAGTTCCACCTCAGCTCCCTGCAGCCCTCTCTAACATCCACGGAATTCCACACCAGCTGGTATTGAATCCTGCAAGGACACGCACACAGCAACACTCCCAGCTGCATGTGGCTCACGAAGCCATTTGCCTCTAAAAACTAATTTGTTTGGAGAGCTGCCAGGAATCTAAACTGACATTTCACTAACCCCACTGCTTGTGTTAAAGGGGTAGCTCAGCATCTGAGAGGAGCTAAAATTTTAGCTAACCAGCATTCAAATATAGTTGATTTAATTGAGAGGGGAAAGTGCTTTTAGGAGGCCGACAATCTCTTTAGGAGCTGTTCTAGTTTGAAATCCATAGGGATGGGCAAACATTTGTGTTACTCTAACAATACCTAAAACATTCACTTTTCTAGGAGTGAAAAGAGAATTTAAAAAACCAGAGGTTACTCGTTTCAACAGCCCTATTTAATACATAAAATCACAAATATTTTGTCTGAATAAATATTGAAACTAACAGTTTGTCAAAAAAAAAGGGTGAAAACTAGACAGGGATGTAACAGCATTGCATCTCAGACTGAAGACAGTAGTGAAACACTTGCTTTAAGGCAATTATACAAATTACTAGTGCATCCCAGTGGTTTCAGTAAATACCAGAAGTTCTTTAATGTGACATGAGTGTCAGTAAACTCCCTAAGTCGCACTGTGTTTGGTATTTTATAACAGACATTTGTTCCTCAGCTTGGAAGTCTGCAATTTCCTCACAAATACGCTCTTAAAAAGCATTGCAGAATTGGATAAGCTAAAGGAAAATGCTGTATCCTACAAAATTCAACAGTTTACCATTTTAGCCAATAAAATTTTAGCTAATATAAGCAACTAGATTGTAAAAAGGAACTGGAGTTAATTCAAGTAATGATGACAGACTAGGACTGTGTTTATATTAAAACTAGAGAAAAATTTCCTTAATAAAACTCACTGATTTGAAGCCTCTGCTTTCTATAAATCTGTCCACACACTGCATAGAGCACCTTTGGAAAAAAAGGCTTACATGAGAGCAGTATTCACTTTTGTAAATTCTTCCTGTTGCTATCTACCTCAGCTCTCCAGTAAAGTGGTTGGAAAGAAATAAAATCATACTATCATATTAAGAAATACTATAGAAACCATACTTTAAAAAAAACCCCATAAATAAACAATACTCTGCTTCAACAGCACCTACATTGATATTGCCATGCTGGTCAATCTTGCCTTACAAAAGAAACAAACAAGATCCTCATAGAACTAAGGTGCTTTGTTATGTTTGCCTATTATTAAAGCTGAGGAGCAATTGTTTAAAAAATTTATTTATTGACTTTGGAAACAGAAATGGTTAAACAATTTTTTCCTAGTCTTACTCATACAAAATAACTATGTTGCAGCTCTGGGCATGCTCTGCATCCAGCCTCACAAATGGCTATAAAGGTGGTTTGGAGAAAAACTGAATCTGATTGCAGTTTCTTAGAGACGATCCAACAACATAGACACATTACCATGGCCATATTGATTGTATCTAACTTTGAATTTGGCTCTCTGAGGCAGGGATTGGCCCAATGACCCCCAGAGCCTTTTTCATTGTAAACTATGCTGGGATTCTATGAATGGAGACTGAAAACACACAGCAACACTTTTTTTTTAAAATGTCAATGTATTATTATTCTATTTATAACTCAATAGTGCCCTCTGCTGTTTTCCTGCTTGGTTATGTGCATGGAAAAATTGTGAGGGTATGTTATGGCAATGTGTTAACACTTTTTCTGCAAATGAAGGAAGGAAAATTGCAGAATGTTCTTGTTTCATATTCAGTCAGCACAGAGCAGAGAATGTAAGTCATCAACATTTTCACCAGGTCAGTTTGGAAACTGTTTGGATGTTTAAGGTCAAAGCAGGTCTCTTCTCCCTCTGCCATTAAAATTTAGGATACTTCACAGCAGCCTTCAGAGACAGAACAATCCTACCCAGAACACCTAAAAATCTCCAAAAAGAACTTCCCTGCTACAAAAATGGCAGGTGCATGCAGGTAACTTGAAGGAGTAGATTAAAAAGGATGTGATAGAGAAACCTCTCAAACCTGGAACATCAGAATTAGCAACCATTAATCTTCAGCTGCCTGAGCTGCAGTTCTACAAATACAAAACTGTACAAGTGATAGAGAAAAAAAACTTATAATCTCTAGTAAAGAAAGGATTTTGGTGTAATTGATTGTCATTACCCTTGGCAGAGTCTACTTAGGAGGGCAACATCAAAACTGCTTTTAAGACACAGTTAAAAGGGATGTATGTACAAAACAAACATTACAATACACAAAAGATAGGCAGTTTCTCCAAGCACTTGTCAGGATTATGACTGGCTATTTTAGAAGTTTCTCAGTTGTGTGAGAATTAAGTTTTATTAACACTGCTATAAAGATTTGCAAAAGAGAGTCAAAAGCTCTCCCTTCAAAGTTTTCAGTCTACTTAAATTTAATTTCTAGGCAAAATTGTTCTTTTTTCCAATTCTTATGCTTGTTTCCAAGCTTTGAAATGCTTTGCAGAAGTGTTTTCTCTTATTTTAGACATATCATTGCTGAATCTGTTTGTTTTTTTCCTTTTGCATTCCTACAGTCTCAATGGCCAGTAAGAGTTCCTACTAAACTGACTGTATTCCCTAGTTAATCAGGAATAACAGCCTATTAGCAATCACTGTGATTGAACTATTCTGAGGGCAAGTTATACAAGTATTTTCATAACAGAGGTAAGATATTTGGAAAAATATTTGCAGAAGTGACACTGCCATTCACACGTACATGAATTCAAGGATTTCAGATATCCTTCACAGTGTTTAAATA
Organism: Gymnorhina tibicen; assembly: GCA_013399875.1. Lineage (NCBI taxonomy): Eukaryota > Metazoa > Chordata > Aves > Passeriformes > Artamidae > Gymnorhina > Gymnorhina tibicen. Next base: position 108,567 of record VXAZ01004047.1, on the reverse strand, counting down.
TCTTTCATAAACATCTGTTTGCAAAGAAATGCTCTGTTTACATGCCCACGGAAGATAAAAATTACACTAAAGAAAGGTAAACCCCCATCTTTTTCTGTGTACTGCTGAACGGCACAGAAGAGCAAGGGAAATTCAGGCTAAACTTTCTGAAAAAAATCCAACAGCAAAGTTAAACAATGAAACTGATCACCACAAGGGTTGAAAGGTTTCCATCACTACAGTTTCAGACAGATGATTATCAGTAAAGTATTCCTTAGGTACAGCTACTGCACAAAATGGCACAGTTAAATTAAGAAAGAAACTTGTTTTTTTAAGATTATATTAGAAAACACAATGATGCTTGGCACTGTTAAAAAATGACTCTGTATTAGAAGTACATCTGGCTAAAAATGGATGAATCTGGTTTGTTGCTTGAGTTTTGTTATGTTTGATTAACACAAAGGAATTGTGCCTAAACAATAATTAGTTGTTAACTAAAGATGTTTCTCTTAAAAGTTTTGTATTTCCAGTACATTATGAATTGCCACACATGCACCCTGAAATTCCAAGCTTATCTGCTAAGGTGCAAATGAGAGCCCAGTGAGAGAACAGGAAGGAGTCACTTGTGAAAGCTGCACCTCCCTTCATTTGAATGGTCTGATCTGTATGCATGTATAGTCACTTGACTGATATAAATAAACTTTTACTCATACTTGCAGAGGCAACATAGTCCTGAGAGTTTCTTTACTGGCTTCTGAATCAACAGAATTCTTGACTGAGTTCCAGCAGTAGCTCTCTTAGTGGTAATGTGCAAGCCAGAAAAAACACAACTTGGCTTTACATGGCAGGCTGAGCTTGCAGCTAGAAATGGTTTTATTTATAAACATACTGCAGCATGGATGGCAATTCCAGCTGCAAGGACCACAAGGCACTAACAGTACCTGACTGCTTTGGCAAATGAAATCAGCTCAGAACTCCAGGCACACATCCATATGCATCTTACTGAGAGACAATGATGTGATTCCTTACACTATTCCATCTTACTCACTTTGAGGATGCTAGATATTGTTCTATAAAGTGCAAACCCCAAAATTTCCAGGCAGTTCACAATACTGCATTTCTAGTGTAGTAGCTTGCTACTGCTGTGCCTAGTTTCCATTAACAACACGGACTGAGAATCCAACATCTCCCAGTATAACCACACTGACTTATCAGGGAATACCAATTTTAGAAGATGCTGTGAGAACAGGGAAGGAATCCCTGAAAACCTACAGCTATACTTTTTTTTTTCTCTCTGAGTGTGGTTACCTGCTGTCGGGAAGTTGCATTTAACAGGTACTCAGTTAACTTTTGAATGAATACTTCTTGCTGCTCACACACCACCATTATCCCCTTGCCACATGGCTCTAGAAGTTGAGCAAAAACATCTACTCAGAGCAATACCTGGAAATAGGTTCCAAATGATCTAGTGAACCGTTCCTTGGAGTACCTCCTTGCATCTTAAAATAACTTTTGCTTCTGGCTGATAACATTTACTGGTTCTCTTCCAGTCTGAGGCCTTAATTCAAGAAGATAGCCAGGCTTCTGCTTAGTCCAGAATCAATGGCTCTACTTGCATGGATCAAGTTAATTGTAAACTTACGTGTTGATAGGAGATATGAAAACAGGCTTCAAGCATGGCATCCATCCACATCACTTCTCAAATCGCTGAACAAAATGTCCCTGGCCTTCCAAGAAGAATGTGGATATAAACACATCAAGTGCTAGGCAGAAACACAGAACAGACATTTCTTAAATAAATTAATAGCTAGATACACATTGTACTATTACACTGGAGTTTTAAAGTAATCTGATTAATGTTTTTCATCCACCATGTAAGATGATAAAAAATAGTTTTGCAATATTAGCAAGATGCATGTTAAGACATGACATAGAATCATTGGCATAAAGGTCAAGTTCTAAAAGTGCACATTTTCCTCCTGGGATGAAATAACTTACAGATAATATTCCCACTTTACAACTAGTCATTAGATCCAGTAGAATATTAGTTTCCAACTTGAGTGGGAAAGAAATTAAAATTATTATTTTTCTCTCCCATAAAAAGATTTATTGTCTTTTCACCTGGACCAAAAGTTATTAGTGTGCCCAAGAAAAATTACTTAATTCTATCTGAAAAGTAAGAGATGTTAATGAAACATTGGGGAGGAGCAAAAATATAAGTAAATACACTGATGAGGATATAAAGTAAACTTTAATAAAGTCCCAGCATCTCTGATAATTAATGCTGTGGTTATGAGTAAACATTAGTCAACCTATAGCTATGTATTCTAGCAGTGTTTCTAAAAAGGTCAAAGGAAAACATCCATGAAATCTCAGTTCATGAGTAGGTAAATAGAAGAGTTAGGTTACTTAGAGTTTACTATTTTAAATGTATACAAAATATACTGATCAATTTTTAAAAAATCTTGAAAGATTGGAGAGAAAGTTTTTAATAATTTTAGGGATTTACTCAAAAAACTGTTAAAAAGACAGGCTGGGTCTCCTGTTTACACCTTAAACTTTACCTATTCAGAACATCTACAGAGGCAGGAAATCCAAAGCATTAATGAATTAAAATATCAATCATACCCAGGTACTGCAGCATCCAAGACATTCATCCTTGTGCTCATGCAGACTTAGGATTTTGCTCTCCATGTTTTCAGGCACATTAGAAATAGGCTTTATATTTCCAGCAGATTTCTGATTGATGCAAAACTAATTCATACTAACTTTATTTTTTTTTTAACTAGATCAGTGGGTATTTGCACTCACAGGCCAAACAGTTCATTCAGATGTCATCTGGCAGGATAGTACTCTGCCCACAAAAAGTAAGGATGTTGATCTGTTTAAACATTGTCACTTTTAGTGATTAAACGAAAGTAGAAAAGGTTCTGTAAGATAAAAAAAATAAGTGAGACACAGAAAAAAAGTAAATTATCAGAGAAAGGGTTTCGGATGTTAGATACATGAAAATCAATTGTTTTTTCCTGTTTTATTCCTATGTATGGAAGTCAGTATATAGTTTATATTATAAATCCCACTAATGAAAAGGATGTTAGAACAAGCAGTCACCTCCAGGAAACAGAGAAAGATTTGTTGACATATTCCCAAAAGCTTTCTTCATCTTCAGGCTGATTCTCAGGCTTCATCCTTCCTGAGAATTTCAGCACAAGTGTTCACTGTTATTTTTGGAACTGACTTCTGCACTCAAGTCCTTGCTTCTATAATGTGTTTTCCCTTCCCTAAGGTTTCTGTTAAAAACTTGGGTTTTAGAGAGCATGCACAGATTTCAGAATGCAAAGAATTGGGATATAACACAACAGAGGATATAACACAAATATATAGGGATATAACACAAAGAGAATATATCTTAAATAGGATGAAGTTCCTCCACTACTTTCTAACATTTTCAAAAGTACCATTATACTACCGGAAGACATTGATTTCTATCTTTATTCTGTAGTCTTTTCTTTGCATTTTCAATACACAAGTAACATTCTATTGAATAGGGAAAGTATTTTATTCTAAGCATTTTATGAAAAACAACTGTCATTATCAAATGCCAACACTTTATGGCCAAGTACCTTTTAAAAAAACCCCAAACATTTCCTGTATACTAATTTTATCAAAAAGACTAGAGGATGATGGAGATGCTAGATCTCAGTGTTCTTGGGTTAGCTACTAGTATTTCCATTGAAACATTAGTATGATTTAATGTGTTAGAAATGTACTGTTCATTTCAAAGAACGTGGTATCAGAACTCAGAAGTCCTCTTGGAAGAAAGCTTTGGCAAGGAATAATCAGTGTAGTCTCCACCTCAAACTTTCGGTTTTTTTCAGTTTTCCTCTGATAAAGTGCAAGCCTTTGTAAACTAAGTATTTCTAAAAGAGACAGGATACAGAATGGTAAAATTCCTGAAGTTCATCATAAGCAAATTCATAAAAAATTAATATCTCTCTCTAGGGGTAACTCTGTTTAAAGTTTTTCCCTAGAAAACATTCTATGCTAGAAATCAGTGATACTTTCATTCTTTACATTTCAGCACTGCAATGTCATCTGATACCTCTACAGCCTTTTGTGTAATCCTCACTTGTCCTATTAATTGCTGACATGCATTTTAAACCTGTAATGCTGATGTATAATCCCTAAAAACAGCCTTACACAGGAAGAGAAAGGGGAGGGGGGGAATAATCGGCCTTTGCCCAGTAACTCTTTGTATATGAGATGTTTGTCATTGAAATAAAATTTGGTAAACACTGAATTATTCAATGATAATCACATCTTCCTGGGACAAGTAACATGTTTGACATGCTGGAAAACACTAAGCCAAAGACAAAAAGGTGACTCCAATATGAAAATGCGAAGCTATAACCAGAGAAAATATTGAACTCCATAGTGTGAGTCCAAATCCTCTGTAAACAGAACGCTGGATAGTGACTGTGAATAGGAATCATCCTCGTGCTTGCCAGAAGGTGGCAATAATGATACTGTACTTGCATGGACGGCTTTATATTTAGAAAGTTAGGGAGGATTTAAGCATTAAAAAAAATTAACTTCATAGAATTGCACTTGTACTGCTAACTTTTTATGGCACTACTCATTTCCCACTAGCCCCACAGGGAACAGAACAAAAGTCCCCTGCATCTTACAGCTGCCTCTCTAGGGTTTTCTAAGAGAAACTCTATGAAGCAAAGCAAGACTGGACAAGACAGTCCAAGACTGGACTGTTTCTCTGATTAACTTTTTTTAAGCCACACTTTCATACCTACTAAGTGCACCACAGAGGCAACAGGTGGCTATCCGTGCAAAGCCTAACAAAAACCGAACAAGCAATTCTATAGATTTAGGTGACTGTATAACTCAGGGGAACATAATTATGTTTATCAGATAAATAAGGGAAACACAATCATTTGAAGAAGCATGAACAAAAAGTAGTAACAAAAACTAATCCTTTTATCCAGCATAAAATACTGCAGCTTTTAGTAACTATACAAACCATTTCTTGGTCTGCCAAAACAAAACATCTCCCAGTGAAACACTAACATAAGCCAGTAGGAACCATCCATTGTTACTGCTCTGGTTTGTTACTTTATTGTTTTGTAGGAAAAGAATACCCATAACGTTGCTCAAATTCCATTTAATATGGCCTACTTCAGCATTCCTTACCAGCAGGACAGAAAATCCTAACTCCTTAAAGTAACGAGTTTGAGATACATAGCTAATACAGTAGCCTCTGGAGCTAGCACAATATTAAACTACCTAATAAAAAAAAATTTATACCCATTAAACCCATTTTTAGCACTTTTTTAACTAATCAGCCCAGAACTTTACTAAACCTGCTTACTACCTTTTCAATATATACATATTTTGTCAGGGCCTAGAGTACATTAACAAGTTCTGATGGCCCTGGCCAGGCCCGCCAGGTGCATTCTACCCCTGCCCTGCCTCAGCCAAAGTTTTTCTCCTAAAAATCAACTGTAAAGTCATTTTGCTACTAAAATATCCTGCTCTGACCACCCAGCTGTTTCCAATCGGGACTCATTTATTTAAGGACATGCACCTGAAGCATAAATGGTAATTTGCTTGCAAAGAGTAGTGGTCAGGTAGGTAGAGGTATTTTTTTTATTATGTTATTAAAGTAGTTTTGTTAAGCTCAATTTTCATTCCTCAAAAAGGCTTATTATTCCATGTGGTAATTAAGTTTTCAGAGACTGTTTTTTACTGTATATAACACATATCACAAGAGAAAGTTCAATTTGCTGTATCTTACTTTCTTTATGTAAGTGTTTCTTGTTTAACAAGATCTTCTTAACAGTCCAAGTTTAAAAGTAGTAATTTAAATTTCCACAGTAATAAAAGCCAATGAAATAAAAACAAAAGACAGCAGGATAAAACAAGCCTCTTTTCTTGAAATGTCCCTAAGCACTCCTAAAGTGAAAAAAAGCAGCTCTTTTCACTAGAACAATAAGTTACACACTAAAGAGATTCTACATAGCCAATAGTGACTCATTGTTATGAGTGTATATGGGGAAAAAAAAGGAGTCTTCCTGCTTTAAACAATATAAAAGTCAATAGTGTAGTAATAAAATTTTAAACTATCACTAATGTGTGTAGTAGGCTTGTCTTGTACCAGGAAGCAAGAATTGTTTTCCCTCTTTAACTTTGGCTTAATATTCTTAAGGTCTGACCCTATAAAATCTTTCATTAAAATTAGTTTTCTGTCCATGAGGAAATCTAGTTTTGTACAGACACTGGTGAACAAATACCTCAGGAATAGGCTGCCTTTTCAGTCCAAATAGCTTTGGCATTAACTAAAATATCTAAAAAGTAGTTTATTTCTGAAAAATCAGCCTATAAATCAGAAAATTAGGCTTAGAAACTCTATTAATTAGTATCTGGCTCTGCAAAACATTGTTTTTGGCATGTTTTTAGTGCAAAAAATGCACACTTCCTCCTATAAATTTCAACATCACTGTCCTTTCCTGCCACATTTCTCTAAAATAGGTATTTATGGAAGAAATCTACTCAAAGAGTAGGAGAAATATTTGTTACAATGTATTGGAGCAGGTAACTCAATTCAGAACAATCTGTGCATAAATAAAAATCTGAAGTTCACATTCAAAATGTCAAATAATTAAAAGTGCTACTTACTTTGGCTTCACAAAACAGGCAACACTCCAAGTCTTCTAGTCATTACCACTATAATGACACGGGTCACCTGTGTCATTATAACACTACAATAGTGTTATAGTAATTCATACTTATTTTTAAAATAAAATTTACTAATTTAATGCCCTATAGTTGTGACTATCAATTCATTCAAAATTTTGTATTCTGTGGATGACAGCTATAGGACAAAATCAAGTTCGCGTTAGGATTTATTAGGCTGTGTAAATAGTGTCACAGATTTTTTTTTTTCTTTAATCATCTCAGTAGAAATGTGACGGAAGATCTTTTAGTCCTTCTTTTTCTCCCTTGGCACAACTGCAAAAATGACCAAGATGAGTCATAGGTTACTGTGTTTGCTGTGTTTGATCCAAACATGCAACGTGTCTGTCATCACAATAAAAAATCATAATTGGAAAAACACAATTTAGGAGCCCAGTCGTGTAATTCCTTCTATACTTTGCACCTCCGTGTGGCTGAATCCCTCCCACAGACCTGGCTCCAGTGTTACCAGGTTCAGTATTTGCCACTGAAAACACTCACCTAACTGGAAAATAGCTGGCCCAGCTGTGGCTGAAAAATTGTAAATACGCATTAACAATATTACATAACAATATTACACCAGCTGAGCTCGTCGGATAATATCAACGTGGATTTACACATTGGTTTCCCACAAATATGGGGGAAACCCGCACGTTTTAATGCATTTATTTGGAAATCTTTGGACGATTTCGAGATGTCGTGAGGACAGGCGCCACCTGAGGGAGCCGTGCTCCAAAGACCATGGAGCACCCAGGTAAATCTACTCGATTTACCAGTGGGTGCGCGTACACACAAACACTCAGCGTTGCCTTTTGGTGTGTGTATATAATAATGTACGCATTCCCATGGGTAGGGGATCTGCGTCGGAACCAGCGAGCGCTGCCCTCACACCGCCCCGGGGGCGGGCCCGCCCCGCCCCGTTCCCGAGCACGTCCGGGTCGGGCGCTGCCGTGAGGGGAAGTGCGCGCGGCGGCCCCGGCCCGGCGAGTGGCGGCTCCGGCAGCGCTGTCGCCAAGATGTCGCGGGGCTCCATCGAGATCCCGCTCCGGGACACCGACGAGGCGAGTCGGGCTCGGGGAGGCGGCGGGGAGGGGCAGGGAGGGCGATCCGTGCCGGGGCGCGGGCGGTCGCTGCTGCCGCCCGTGGTTGTGCCCCGGGCTCGGGGCGCGGGTGTCGCTGCCAGCCCCCGCTCCGGGGTCGCAGGTGTGTGTCCGGCCACATTCTCGCCGCACTTTGGGGTGTCAGGGCTTTTTGGTGTTCCTCGAGCAGCGCACAGACACAGGCAGGGCAGCGGACCCACTCTGTAAAGTTATTTCACCGTGGCTCTAGAAACTTATTTAACTTTCCTTTATTTAAGGTGCACTGTCACAAGCCAAGGCTAGAAAGACTCAGGAGAAGTATCTGGAAATTTGCAGCGTATAACAAAGTTTGACGTTAAATCATTTCATAGCAGATAGTACATTAACAGCGTAGCTACGTAAGGTGTTGAAATATACTGCTTACAGGTTGAAGAATATTCTATGTGAACATCTATATCCCTACTCTTATATATACATACACATATCGTACATATATGCAAGCATGTATACATGTACACATGTACACACAGACATTCACATATGCACAAATATATATATATGGAAACAAATTTCTGTATGGCTGCCATTGAGTTTTTATGTCTCACAAAGTTACTTTATTCTGTGGAGTTTACGTGTTCAAGGGCTTTTTTTCTGTGACAAATTTGTGCCCGAGGTGTCAGCATGAATAATGATCTTGGTGCTGCTGTTCAGGCTAGGACTACTTGGATCCCAAAGTCTTGAATTAACCACTAAAGAATGCTATAAAATACCTCTCCTCTCCCCCCTGCCCTTTTTTACTTCCATGTTTATTGGCTGTGTTGATAATATCCATTTCTCATTAATAACTATTTTAGTTGGTGGATTAGGGCCATTATCTGTCAAAGAGGAGGTACTGTGCAAGACAAATTCAAAACTAAAATGAGCAATAGTTAAGCAGAAATATTTTTGCTGGTACTCTGAAGTCTTGTGTAGTCAAAACTATAAGCCTTTATAAACTGGATTGCTCTAATTCAGTCTGTAGAGGAGTTCCAGCATTGGTAATCAGGATACAACAACTGCACCTCTTTCTTGCTGTAACATTAGCTTGTAATGCAGATGACTAATTATTAAAAGCAGCATGACTGAGTAAGGTGAACTAACAAGCAGTTAAATTGTGTTCCCAATTATCCTATCTGTTCCTTTTTACTCATTTTATAATATCAGAAGATTAGAGCAACATGGGAGAATAGTACTCACAAAACAATGCTTGAACGATGAAAAGTTGTTGATGTCATTTGCTGGTCATGACTACAGTTGTGAATATTCAGAAATTTAGCTGCTTCAATAGTCTCTTCATTTCCTAGGGCATAAAGATGACTTTACAAAATTTCAGGACTCTTGAGATAAGTCTAAGGTATTGATTTTCTGACATCTGATGACTTAGAAGATTTTGACTCTGAGCTAAATCTCTGTATTAGCTGTAGGAAAAGTTGTAGAAATTCAGCAGTGTGCAGTCAAGTTGATTATTAGGTGATTCTGAGCAAGAAGTCCCTAGTGAAAGAAGCTGAATTAGGATCTCTGCTTATTCTCCCTGACTGATATCCCAAATGTTGGGTTGTCTTTTGCTCTAAAGAGAGACTGCCGCTTTTGTGGTGTACAGAATGCGATACATCATCTCTTCTTCCTTTGTCCATAACCTTGTTTAAACACAAATAATTGTTTATGTTTTGTGCTCTGCCATGTCCAGCTTCCTTTGAGCTCAATGACAGACGATGTTTTTAATGCTTTGTGAAAAGATTATCTGTGTTGTTTGGTCCTAGGTTATCGAGCTTGACTTCGATCAGCTGCCCGAGGGTGATGAAGTTATAAGTATACTGAAACAGGAACACACCCAGCTGCACATATGGATTGCCCTAGCGGTCAGTATAGATACAAACTGTATATTTAAATATTGTATGCACATGAATCATAATTTCCACTTCCTTATTCTTATGACCAGTGATAACTGAATTCTGAACAGGAACCTTATGGGGTCATTCAGTCATTGATGTTTCTGATTGACGTATGCATACTAGGATGTTAATTTCATCTCTCTTTCCTGAAACAGTGCCTCTTGAGGCTTGCTTTCTAAGGTTTTTTTCCCCTCTATCCATAGTTTTCCTGGTTTGTCCCTTTGATTATGTGCTCATAAAAAAGGAGGGGGCAGTATCTCTACTGTGTAAAGTATGGTTAAATCTCAAAAAGTCAAAGAAGTTCAGAGGAAGACCAGTGGATTCTTCACTTATAAATGGCTCAAAAACTTGTGTTTTAAGGTGGTGAGGCACTGGCACAGGTTGCCATTAGAAGTTATGGATACCCCATCCTTGGAAGTGTTCAAGGGCAGGTTGGAGCAACCTGGCCTAGTGGAAGGTGTCCCTGCCCATGGCAGGGGGGTTGGAATGAGATGATCTTCAAGGTCCCTTCCAACCCAGGCCATTCAGTGATTCTAGGACAGAAACATATTTGGCATTATCAGAATACCTTTCTCTGATTATCCCTACCTTTATTTCTGATTTATCCCTACATCCTGGAAAAAGAGTTTGTGTGATATCTAAAGCACCAGTGTGATATGTTCTGTACTCACTGGGGTGGTGTTGTCTGTTAAAACCGTGTGTTTTATAGCTGGAATACTACAAGCAAGGCAAAACAGAAGACTTTGTGAAGCTGCTGGAAGCTGCCCGCATCGATGGCAACCTGGACTACAGAGACCACGAGAAAGATCAGATGACATGTCTGGACACTCTGGCAGCCTACTATGTACAGCAGGCTCGGAAGGAAAAGAACAAAGACAACAAGAAGGAGCTCATTACCCAGGCGACCCTGCTGTACACTATGGCTGATAAAATCATCATGTACGATCAGGTAAAACTGATAGCTGATCAGAAACCCAGCTTAAGAAAGAAAATTGTAAAGAAAACAAGTGTAGATTCACTAAAGGGAAGATAGCAACTGCTCAGGCTTTAAAGTCACATGTAAGCAAAACTTATATCTGAAATGTGTGTGGTGCCACCAAGAATAATCATCTCTAGCTTGGCACACTTGATAGAATTACTTCAGTCAACTTTGGAGGTTGGGAAGGAAGGTTTGGTGTTCTCTTGCTTGATAAATCTAAGAGAAATAATTTAATTGTAAAAAGCATTATAAGGCAGTTAATCTTCATGAAGTCCAACCTTCTTATTTTACAAAGATAAATGTATTGCAAATTCTTTTCCTTGTCTAGAATCACTTGTTGGGAAGAGCCTGCTTTTGTCTGCTTGAAGGTGATAAGATGGACCAAGCTGATGCACAATTCCACTTCGTGCTCAACCAGTCTCCAAATAATATTCCTGCCCTTCTTGGTATGAGTTCATGGGTGTTTGTAAAAACCTGGTCTCTGTGGTTGAGTTTCAGAATGAATTATGTGCTTAAGAGTGTGTGTGTAGAGACAATGTTATCAGGACACACATGACAGACTAATTCAAATTTGGAAAGTACACACAGTACAGCACACACAGGTGGAAGAGCTAGGAAAAGTGTAATGCTAACTGGCATCTCTGAGGCCCATGGGCATACACGCAGTCCAGTTTTTTGTGCTTCCCTGATGATGGCAATGAAGCTGTACACTCTGTTAAGGGTAAAGTTATCACTAGTGAGGGGTTAACAGACTGTAACACTTGAAATTTAAGTTGTTCACTAGTCTTAATAAGTGTCTTTCCTCTAGACCAATAAGGAATTAAGTTTCTGCAGAAAAATATGAAAATGTAAATTCAGTGTATTTTCATGTTTGCTTTTTTCATGTATTTGACATCATCAAAGGTAATAAAAGTTGTCATTGATTGAATTTTCTGTTAGTTTTTAACTGTAGCTTTTCAAAATGGGTGCAGCACAAGTTTACCAAGTAATACTTGAGCTTCTGGTTTATAACTCTTTGGGTTTAATCCTGGTATGTTCTAACAGGTAAGGCATGCATTTCTTTCAACAAGAAGGATTATAGAGGAGCCCTTGCCTACTACAAGAAAGCACTGCGTACCAATCCAGGCTGCCCAGGTAAGACAGAAAGTATCTGCTACTGAAAGTATTTGCTCTGCTTGCAAACTAACTCAGGTCTTCCTAATTCAAAGGGCATTTTTGTGGTCTATATCTATCAAAAGAACCCCAACCCTCATTATAGAGGGATTTAGACATTCATTGAATTGAAATATTTCTTAATTGTTAGAGAAGGAAGTTGTGTTTAGGAAAATACTGTTCTTTTTCTCAAAGCATTACCCTTTAAAGATGTATTGGAAAATGAGAGTTTCCGTATAAGAGAAATTAAACTTGTATAGGGAGGGAGGGAACTGTTCGAGACTCTTGCAGAATTTCTCTCTATGAGCTCTTGGAATAAGGCTTCAGAAATGACTAAACAATAATGAAACAAGACATAAAAAGTAAAATTCTACCTATAGTGCACAATGGGAGTGTTCCTGATGTTGTATTATTTTCTCTATGCAAAAATGTGGGAAAGCAATTGCTAATGGCTATAAAAGTGATACCTGGGATTTAGATACATTAATTCAAGTTATTTGCATTAGGATCATAAATACTTGGAAGTCTATTGGGAGATATGATACACTTTGCCATAATCTTTCTGAGAAAAGGTTTATTGCAAAGTTGATATCTGTTCTGTGGGCTGCTTTACCATAAGAATGATTGCTACAAAAGCCTTACTTTTCAACAAACATTTTTATTTTGCTCCCCTTTTTTTTTTTTACAGACACAGATTTGAAACTGCTGTTTATAAATTCTCTGTACTCTTAGATCACAAGCACTCGGAAAGGGCAATATGATCCCAGAATTTTCTGTATTAGTCCATATGTACGTGGTCGTGGAAGTTGGAGGATGATAAACAGCACGTGAATCAGTTGATCATTTGAGGAGAAATGCCAGCTAACTTGTTTATTCATCTGTGTTTTCTGAAGGCCTGCTAGTTTGGGGTGAACTTAACTGCCTAAGAAATTTCCAGCCCTTCCATCTGGCAATTTTTTAATGCTTTTCTCTATTTTTTTCTAATACATTCCCATAAAAGTAATTTTTTATATGTTTGGCATTGGAGTCTGTGGGAGATAGATCTGTGTTCTGGGGTTTATGAAGAAATAAAGCCTTACTAATACATTCACATTCATTTTGTGGCCAGCCAAGTGTGGGCTGCTGCCTTGAAAAACCAGCAAATCGTTAGCTGGCTTTACAGGCTTTAAGGAACTATTAAAAATTCTGCTTTCACTCCAGGTTGTGAAAAAAAGGCATAAAGTTGAAACTTTGGCATTCTGAATGGTGTCATGTTGTTCTCTAGCCGAGGTTCGACTGGGAATGGGCCACTGCTTTGTGAAACTGAACAAGCTGGAAAAAGCTCGCTTGGCCTTCAGCAGGGCTCTGGAGCTGAATTCCAAATGCGTCGGGGCCTTGGTTGGACTGGCTGTTCTGGAACTCAATAATAAGGAGGTGGGTCTGACTTAGAAGGAATCCGTGCTCAGTGTACTTTCTTCTAGCTAAAAGAGCTAAACTTTTATCCTTTCAAAGATAGTCCAGTTTTAAAATGGGTAATAACTTTTGTGGTTCAATAATTTTATTTACTGTTGAATGATATTGTAGATATGTGCTTGTGATGTGAGCAGCACATTCCGAATAGCTTTCTTCTGTTGTTAAAAATAGTCAATTCTGTTATTTATGGAGGGGTTAGGTACAGAAAAGCAGTGCTAGGTTAACTGTTTTACTTAAAATAATAAAAATCCAAGGTGAGATATGTGCAGGAAGGTCAAGGTAAAAGACATAGTTCCAGGAGGTTAGAACAAGTTGTTTAAAAGTTTAGGAGTTAAGAACAAGTTTTCAGACAAGTTTCAAAGTTATATTCAGGCATGCATGCTGCATGGTAAACCAAAGAGTAGGCAAGAAGAAATTTTAACTGGGCTGATAAAACTACAATTAAATGGTGATTCACTTTTCTAGATGATGTATCACTAGAAAAATACATATGAAAATATAGCTTAGTTGGGATCATAACTTCCTTAGCATGGATTAACCATCTCAGGTGTTATCAGTGGAGGATGAGATCTTTAAGTGTTTAAAAATTAAATTGTTACATAATTGTATATGACCAAAATTTAGTGTGTTACCATCTGTAGTTCCCTAGAAAGATCTTTTGTTAGGACAGAATGTCTGAAAATTTCTTGGTTTACTACTTCATGGGGAAAAAAAAGCTAAGACTTCCATGAAGAATTCGAAAAAAGTGGGCATAAGAGGTTTCTTTCATAAAACTACAGAGAGAACCAAAAATACTCTAAAGTCAAATTTTAATAAATTCCACAGATGAGGAATTGATGATATCTGGTGTCTTCGTTTTTCTTTTCCTGAAGATCTTTTGACTGAAGTCAAGGGATGAGCCCACTCACCTGAAGCTTCAAAAAGCTGTGATTGAAAGCTGAGCCACTCAAAGATGTTATGTGTTGTTTCTAAGAAATACATTATCTGTGCTGCTTTACTTTAAACTGTTTTCACAACTTTTACTTCAAAGTTAGGATAGCATTGAAGAGTTGACACAGGGAAGGGAGAACACTCTGGGGAAAAGATTCTCTCTGAGTATCAAACTAATTGGCATCTTTTCTGTGCTTAGATATTTCTGATGTTTCTTCCTCCTAGAAGATGTTACGATGTCAGATCAGGGTTGAGATCACACTGTACTCACTGAGGTCTGTCTGATCTCCAGTTTTCTTTTATGAAAGCACTTAGGAGCTTTGGGACCTCTGCCCATCTACTGAATTTGGTTGAAGTTGGACATGAGACTCAAATTATTGGAGAATTTGGACAAATGCATAGTGTGATTATTAAAACACATTTACCTTTGAAAATTAAGGCAGGAATGATTCAATATTTCCTAATCCAGGTATATTGTTATGCTGGGCCTGGAAAGATTGTACCTGTTCAACCTGAAGTTGGTTTTTTAGCTGCCTTCATGTTACATTTTAACCTCTTAAAACCTAATCTGTTCAATAAGACAGCTTTCTATTCATCATAATTACAAAGTAAAGCACAGATGTTAGATGATTTCTAGATACATTTTTGGTGTTTCTGTTCAGAAATAAGTACAGATTAAGCTGACGTGCTTATGATACAGATCTCATGGGTGTTCTAAATAAAGAGCAATTATTTTATCAGTTGTGGATTGGAACTTGTAAGTCACGTTTTTACCCACAGGAAGCTTTCTTTAAAGTATAAAGTTCTTTACAAAAGAGTAAGTTGATGCAATGATATTCTTACGTAAACACTGTAAACTTCTATCATTTTTTAAAATGAGATCTGAAGTTGTTGTTTAGAATTTGAACATGAAAATATCTTCATTCCACTGCTGAATGAATTGGGTAGAACATTATAACCTAAACCAAACAGGCACTGGGGACACTGAACAGCAGAAGGAACAGAAGGAAGGCTGTCAGGCTGTGAGTGTGACTTGTCAAAGGACATCAAGACTAAGTCTTTTGGGTTTTTTTCTTTTTTTTCCCTAGAAAGTCCTGCTCTGCTTTTTTCCATCCCCATGTGGTAGCTTCATTTCCCATTTTCCACCTGTATGCTGCAGGAAGAAAGCTGGTAGCTGAATTTACTTTTTTCTGTGAGCTCAGTGTGGTGTTGTCAGAAATCCTGCAGGAGCCTAGACTGAAGAATAGTTTTGAATTTAATAAAATACAGATATTGAAGTGCTGCTGATACCTGTCAATGTTTCGTTTAGGCTGATTCCATCAAGAATGGTGTTCAACTCCTCTCTAGGGCTTACACAATCGATCCCAGTAACCCAATGGTGTTGAATCACTTGGCTAATCACTTCTTTTTCAAGAAGGTAAGAGATCTCTGAAATTATACAGTTAAATACTTGATAACCTCTGAACAGCAAGAATTCTGGTGTTAGATTAAAACTCATTTCATCAGGTGCCTAATATCTGTTAATCTAGATGGACAAGTTTGAGGGTTGTGGCCTGAATTTTGTATAAACCTTTCTCAAGAAAAGCAAGAAAAGGTACACTTACTTCTTAAGTCAAAGTCACCTTTGTGTCCTGAAGGGGTTTTGAGTTTTTGATGTTTGGGATTTTTTTTTTTGGTTGGTTAGTTGGGTTTGGGGTTTTTGTTGGTTTGTTTTTCCCCATCCTCACTCTTCCATGCTTTAAAATGTGAAATAGAGAAAAGAATAATAACAGCTAAAACTAAATCTGTTGTTATTTAGTCAGTGCCGTGACTAAAGCTTTGTTGTATTTTCCAGCTGTCCACGTTTAAATCATAAATCACTTGACCATAAATAAAGTGAATACTTCCAAATTTCATTTAACTTCCCCTTTTTTTTTTTTTTTTTCAGGACTATGGTAAAGTACAACACTTGGCTCTTCATGCTTTCCATAACACAGAAGTGGAAGCAATGCAGGCAGAGAGCTGTTATCAGCTGGCGAGGTCTTTTCATGTGCAGGTAGGGCAGTTTTTAAAAATCCTCTTTAAACTCACACTTAAAAAAAGTCTCTTATAAAAGTTCATGCAAAGGTTGCCTTTAAAAACACTGACTGTTCTTCATTTAATTCCTTTTAATTAGGAAGATTATGATCAAGCTTTCCAGTATTATTACCAGGCCACTCAGTTTGCCTCATCTTCTTTTGTACTTCCGTTTTTTGGATTGGGTCAAATGTACATTTATCGAGGGGACAAAGAGAATGCTTCACAATGCTTCGAAAAAGTTTTGAAAGCCTATCCTAACAATTATGAGACTATGAAAATCCTTGGATCTCTTTATGCAGCTTCAGAAGACCAGGAGAAACGGGATATTGCAAAGGTGAGTTTTCCCTCTGCCAGCATCATGTGTTTACATGCAAGAGTAGAACTTGGAAATCAGACTTGAAATCAGACTATTCCTTAAGTTGAATAAAACTCAGGGTTAGGTGGCTGTAGAATATTCCATATTCATATTCATTCCATCCCATATGGGCTGTCATGAGGGATCTTCCTGTCTGTGAAGAGTCACAACTTTTGGACAGAACTGAGACTGTGAAGAGTCACAACTTTTGGACAGAACTGAGACTATGCTGAGCTCTAGGAATTTAGAGAAGCTCCAGCCTCATGTCTGTATTTGGTACATGAAAAGGGCAGAATTCTTTCCATATATGTATATAAAATTCTCTGAAGATGGGAAGTTAGCTCATGTTATCCTGAAGACAGCAAATCAGCTGGTGACTTCCAGAAAACACTTGTCTTGGCTTATCTGGAAGGACACTTACGCTTTTTTAAAATGAAAGGTGTTTTAAATCTAATGTTGGGTAAATAAATGCAAAAATTATTACACATCACTTCTCTAGTTTCTCATATTGGTGTAATAGGTTTTGCTTCTGAGACTGGAAGCCGGTTTTCTGTTCAACAGAAAAAGAGAATAATGAGGGAAGGAAACTAATGCAGATTTATTACTGTGCAGATGTTTAGAATGTTTGCTTCTGCAGTAAGGTATATCTTTCTAGTGTTAAGGTTAATGCCTTCACTCTTTCTTCTATTTCCATATTTTTAAAAAGGCTCTGTGTCTTTGAAGTGGCATAATTATTTTCTGCTGTTTTTCAGGGGCATTTAAAGAAAGTCACAGAACAATATCCTGATGATGTAGAGGCATGGATTGAGCTAGCCCAAATTCTAGAACAGACTGATATACAGGTATTGTTAATACACACTTGGTGAATTATAAATGTTCTATTCATAAGAACATGTAGAGGTCATTCTCTTCTTTCTTTCATCCACTTTTTGTTTCTTTCCAAAGGGTGCTCTGTCAGCCTATGGAACAGCCACACGCATTCTGCAGGAGAAAGTACAGGCTGATGTCCCTCCAGAGATCCTGAATAATGTGGGTGCCCTGCACTTCAGGCTGGGAAACCTCGGAGAAGCAAAGGTATGCAGTTACTCACAGTCTGAATGGAGTTCCTTGATCAAACAGAAGTGTTTCTTCGAGGATCTTCTGGAGTGCTTCATTCCTCTTTTCTTTCTGTACTTCAGAAATACTTCTTGGCATCGCTGGATCGTGCGAAAGCAGAGGCTGAGCACGACGAGCATTACTACAATGCCATCTCTGTGACAACATCCTACAACCTTGCCAGGCTCTATGAGGCCATGTGTGAATTTCACGAAGCGGAAAAGCTCTATAAAAACATTTTGAGAGAACATCCGAATTACGTTGATTGTAAGAAACATTTGGTATTTCAGTTCCACAGTCATCCTTATAAAACCAAAAATCTTCTGGTTGACAGTGTCTTCTGGTCCTTATGTCTGTCTTCCCTTGTTTTCACAGCAGTTTTGGGGCTGACCTGTGCTATTTGCCCAAGCTGCAGCACACATCATGCCCCAGACTCATCTGTAGCCTTTTCCCTGCTTGTTTTCCATTGTCACCTGCTGATACTTTCTCAAAGCTTGTGGAGATGGGAGAGCTGTTTAAAGTGGAGGGAGAAGAATTATGTAACTGATGGATCCTTATTTCTTTGTGGTTTTTCAGTTGTTTTTGACTTATGAAGCCAATTTAACACATCTACAATACTTTAACTATTCGAAACCTTCAGGTTTTGTATGGCCATTGTGGGTGCAAGTTCCTCTTCACATCGTATTTCTCGTTGTGAAAAGAATGTGAAAGATGTCTTAGTGTTTGCTGTCCTTAGCTGATCGAGAGAAGGATTGCTTTTGAAATTCATGCATGGACAATATTTTCTTCGTTCAAGACGACTTTAACCAGTTCCCTGATTTTTATTTTATTTTCTATTTTTATTTTCAGGCTACTTGCGCTTGGGAGCAATGGCCAGGGATAAAGGGAATTTTTATGAGGCATCTGATTGGTTTAAAGAAGCACTTCAAATAAATCAGGTTTGTAACCCTATAAGTGTTTAATGTTAAAACACTTGAAATAATAAGTTAACTTAAAATTTGGGTTTTCTTTTTTTGTGGTTTTGTTTTGTTTGTTGACATAAACTAGGGGAAGAAGAGAGAGCTGCCAGATCTGCTCTCTGTGTGTTCTGTTTGTCTGGGGTTCTTTTGAATATTTAAGAAGAGTAACACTTTATACTTGGAAAAGTACCCTTGCAAAGGAAAATAGTCCTTTTGTAACTTAGAGTGAATTTATATTTAGGACCATCCAGATGCCTGGTCTCTGATTGGCAATCTTCATTTGGCTAAACAAGAGTGGGGTCCAGGACAGAAGAAATTTGAAAGAATATTGAAACAGCCCTCGACACAAAATGATACTTATTCCATGCTGGCTCTTGGCAATGTCTGGCTGCAGACTCTGCATCAACCCACAAGAGACAGAGAAAAGGTAATGGGCATCTCTCTGCCCCGTGTGTGAGTTCGTTTGGTTGGTTTTTATATGTCGTTAGCTATTCAGAGCCTCTTCTTAGTGTCTGTTTGGCATCTTCCAGTTCATAAAACCTCTGTGTAGATCTTTTAATACCCCACTGTAGAAGTGAGTGATGAATTGGGGCATTTCTCTCTGCAGGAGAAACGTCACCAAGACCGTGCATTAGCCATCTACAAGCAAGTCCTCAGAAATGACCCAAAGAATTTGTATGCTGCTAATGGCATAGGTGAATATTAGACTCTAGTTTTCCTTCAGAGCTGATCATATTCTTAAGTTTCATGCTTTAACATAGAATTGGTTTTTCAGGGCGCGAGCACTGTCGAGTGGAGCCCAGGAAATGGCAGCTATGTCAGTTTTTGAGGGGGCGCTTCATTGAGGCAGTATTGAATTTTCTGTGGTAGGAGTGCACAGTGCATGAACCTGGAAGCTCACAGTGTCCATGTTCCTCTCCCCTCAGGAGCTGTCCTGGCGCATAAAGGATATTTCCGTGAAGCTCGCGATGTTTTTGCCCAAGTGAGAGAGGCAACAGCAGATATCAGTGATGTGTGGCTGAATCTGGCTCATATCTACGTGGAGCAGAAACAATACATCAGTGCTGTGCAGATGGTAACATCTCCACATTGAACTACATCCTGTGTTAGATGACTTCTAGATGTTCCTCTGTTGTCAGGGCAGCTGGGGAAGTTTCTGAGCAGTGTTTTAGCAAGTTTTAGGTCTGTTTTTAATAAGCTGTTGGTTGTCAAGTCTAGATTTAATAACAGACTGCCAAATATAGGTGAGGGGTAACAAAGCACTGATCAACTTCTATACTTTTTTTTGGTATCAGGGTTAGAATTTTGGTTGTGGAATAAATTATTAGTCAGAGAGGTTGTTCAGAGTAGTTATGGTATGTGATTCACATTCAGATGTTTCCAAAGTAAGTAAATACAATTTGCTGCTGGGATTTTTTTTTTAATGGCAACAATTCCTATTTTCTGGTAAATGATCACATGAATAACAACCAGAGCTGTCTTAAAAGCTGACTGTGCCATAATTTCACTCACCATGGTTAAAATCACAAAGTAACTCACGTTGGAAGAAATCTGTTGAGGTCAGCTAGTTTGACCTGACCTACCCAAACAAGTAAATGTTCAAGTGTCAACCTATTCTGAGTAAATTGACTCAATTAGCTGATCAAAAGCATACAAATAAGCTTAAAAACACAGCATATGTTGAACAGGACAGAAACGAAGAAAAAACTTGTGTCATTTAAGATTGAGTCCTTTTTGAGGCTGATTCAGAGCTATTCTGAAGCTTTTTGAGATGCTTAATAAAGAAGTGTTACTGGGCCTTTCTTACATGATCCAGAGTTCAGTAGTCACTGTCCTCCAGTGAACTATTGTTAGCAAGCTCTGGCAACACAATCACGTTCACTCTGTTGTGCTTGAATGGGGTCTGTTGTTTTTTTAGCACTTTGTCTATTTTTATTGACAAAAAGCCTAATGAAAATCTAATTTTAGCAATTGTTTAAGCAGTGAATATCAGTGGGGAAGTGGGTATCACTTTCACCTATCGATTTGGGAGAAAAAGTATTTTACTCATTTGCTGATTTATTTAAGAAAAGGTGTTATTAGAAATGTGCTTATTTACTGAAGTGTCTTATTGTTCCCTGGGTTCTGCTATGCAGTCACAGTGTGAAATACATGATATTGGACTCAAAGGGAGACAAATTGAATTTACTAGCCCAGCTTACTGCAGCCACAATAATTATCCTATACCCTAAAGCATACAAATCTGAGGCAGGCTTGAGCTAAACACAAAACTGATGCTGAAGGTGAGTGAAAACTGGGTGCTCACAACACAGTGAGATCCAAGTGTAACAACCTCAGGTGTTACAGTTCAGGGCAGTTTTTCTTTACTTGAGCTGGAAATAAAACTTGCTTTGTATTCCTTGCTATTTTGGAGGCTTAGAGGGGGTGAATGATTCTTTGAGAAAAGAGTGTGGAACAGAAGGTGCTTGTTACTCAAAAAGATCAATTTGGTAACTTTTAAACCTTTAATTGTAGACCCACAAAACTTAAAGTAACAAGTCATCTTTTACACTTTAGAGAAGCTAATATCCCTTGGCACGCCAAGTTCCTCAACTGGGGGGACAGAACAAATTTGATGTTGAGTTATCTGGGAAGTCTAGATTTCTCTTAACTAATTACATCAGATATATGGAATTACTAGATTAGATATATTTCAGTTGGTAAAATATCTTCTACGAATAAAGAAAATAGATCATTTATTCCCCCCCATACTGTGGAGAATATTTGAGTGGTCTTAAAATGAGTCATGTTGGTTGGACTTCGTTGCAGTAGATGGTACTTAAAAGGTATTCTTTTGTATTTAAGACCTACAGAGCCTTCTGGGCTGCTGCCAGTTTCTAGAAAAAACAGGTACTTCCTATGGAATCGGAGAGAGTGTGCTCTGATCAGTGACAAGGAGGCACCCATGTAGCATAACACTTCTTTCAAAAACAAAAGGCATATTAGCAGTCATGCTTTTTAGGAATAGAAACATTTGCTGGAGTTAGCTAACCAAAATAGCAAACCACTGTCACCTCTTACTTTGATTTGGTTTTTTTCTTTTATTTCAGTATGAAAACTGCCTCAGAAAGTTCTATAAGCATCAAAACACTGAAGTGCTGTTGTATTTGGCCCGGGCACTGTTCAAATGTGGCAAATTACAGGAATGCAAACAAACTTTGTTAAAGGTATGGATATAGAACATCATGTGTCACAGAATAAAAATACTGTTAGTTGATGTGTGTTTGTGTTTCTCTAGATTTTGTGGTCTGGGGTTGAAATGGTGGTGTTTATTCTCTGTATGTCATTTCTGTATCACATCGTAGCTTCTCTTAAAAACATGGTTTCTTTCCAGGCCAGGCATGTGGCTCCAAGTGATACAGTCCTCATGTTTAATGTGGCTTTAGTGCTGCAAAGACTTGCTACCTCTGTGCTGAAAGATGAAAAAAGCAATCTGAAGGAAGTGCTTAATGCTGTGAAAGAACTGGAGCTTGCCCACAGGTAAAGGATCATTTATTTCTAATCATTATAACCTATTTTGTTGTCCCTTTGCAGTATATTTGCAGTATTGGGCGTATATCTGGTTAGAAGAGCAATCATCTCCTACAAAGCACTGTGTAATTCTAGAGTTTCTAGTAGAAAAACAGAAGATTGGGCCTGACAAAACTGGGTGTTCAGCCTTTGCCCCAGAGCCATTTTTGTTTGACCAGGTGCCAGTATGTGTTTCTCAAAGGGTGTTGTTATTGCTGTGCCCAACTGTGCTCTTCTTCCCAGAAATGCACAGTTGAAAAAATGTTGACAATTATTCTACAACTTGAATACTATTTTATGACTTCTTTCAAAACAAACTATAAGGCTTAAAAGCAAATCTGTTTATCTTACATAAGCATAATTAATGACTGGCAGTCCTTTAAAACTAATTTCACCCTCCTTTTGGCAAGTAAAGCCCAAGTACTGTCACAGCTTAAGAACAGTTTCTTAAGTGCATTTGAGATATTTTAGGTCTGTTTAAAAAACAATAATATAAAATTTTGTGCAGACACCAATGTGATTAATCTGATCCAGTTGTCACCATCCTTGAACACAGCTTTCAACCATTTATTCTGCTCCTAGGTATTGCTGGTATAGCTGGTGCATGCTTTGTGCATTCCTAGCTCTGCTGTTATGTTGAGGATAGAAATTCTAACTTAAATTTAGTGAGACGTTTATTATTCATTGTCTTGAAGAAGATGCATGCATTTATTTTTACCTATTAACTAAAACTTTTTGGAAAATACTCTCATAGTCTAGACCTCAAGCAAGGAACTGTTTTATTCATATACACAAGAATTTGAGTCTAGCACAAAAACACTTTATTTGAAATGTTTTGAAATGTTTGAGGGTATATGGGAAGAAACTGGCAATCTGGAAAGTTAGAAGTAATTTTCTTTTAAGTTGGAGAAAATTTTCCAAGCACTGATCTGATCATCATAGCGTACCGATCTACTTGGGAGTTTGTTGTATTCACAAGGGCCTTTCCACTAGGTCAAGGAGGCTGTTCTGAAAGGATTTCTGAAAAACAAGTTCACCTTCCTTGTCTTATGCTGAATTCAAGCATGTAACCTGTGACAGATAAGGAATCAATCTGTTGGAGTGAGCAATGTACTTACTGGTGGGAGCCAGCAAATGAAATCTCAAAACTCTCTTTAGAATTTTTCCTTTCCAGAGTGGCTTTAGAATGTTTCAAATTTGGAGAACTGTGAATGCACTTTTTAATTGTTGTATTGAAAAGTGCTGGCACAGAGGAAACTGGTTGAGTTTTACAAGTTTGTAATTCAGTAGGAAATGCTTTGTTTAAAGGCAAAATTGCAATAAATATGTAAGTAATGCCACATTTGCTTACTTTGGTTTCTTGTGATTTCCTCCAGGTACTTCAGTTACTTGAGTAAAGTAGGTGATAAGATGAGATTTGACTTGGCTCTTGCTGCTACAGAAGCCAGGTAAAGAAAAAAAAACCAACTCACAAACAAATGCTTCATTCAGATTCTAAGTGGAATATTTTTGTCCTGGTTTTTTGTATTAAAACTAGATTCCAAAATTTCAGCTGTCAGGTTGTTAGAACGGTAGAAATACAAGGGCAGGGTCACTCCCTGTTACTGTTTGATTGTTTTCTTGTGTTTCACTTACTGCACGTTCTTGTAAGATTTCCATAGCCCCATACAAGTACCACGTGTTGGCCACCCTGCACTGTACATCTGAAATGGGTATCATTGAAGCACTTTGTGCAGAGAAGAAAATTTCAATATTAAAAGAAATGGCATTTTGACATCAGCTAAAAGGGTGTTGGAAGCACCTCGCTCTAATGTTTCATACGACTTGGACACTTTATGCAACCTTAATTCTTACACAATTGGATTTTTTAAGCTTGAATTTTGCCCTACCTTTCTGATTAGGTTTGTTAGGGTGTTGTGATTAAATACAAGCTCTTTTATTAACCGTACTTCTCAGGCTGTCCAAATTAGTTGGCACGATTCCTTTTATGTTCATGTGTGGGTTTTCTGTATGTGAATTGGCTGAATTTGAAGTGTGAAGCAATATGTTCTGAAATGATACATTGCAAGATAAATTAGCTTACTAAAAATGCTTTAATTTACTCAAAAATCTGCACTACTCTTCTCTGAGCTATTTCAAGTAGCTTTTTGTTTAGGTTGTTGGGGATGTGAACGTAGTGTTGCGATGCAGGCCCTTTATAAAAGCATTTCTTTTTGTGTTTGCCACCTTGCCTTACCTGAGAACCTTGTATTTTGCAGGCAATGCTCTGACTTACTGAGCCAGGCCCAGTATCACGTGGCTCGGGCACGCAAGCAGGATGAGGAGGAGAGGGAGCTGCGTGCGAAGCAGGAGCAGGAAAAGGAGCTGCTTCGCCAGAAACTGCTGAAAGAACAGGTTTTATTCTACTAAGTTCTGTTTATTGCATTTTATAAGTGACACACTGACAGTATGTGTGCTCCTGCTGCTCTGGGGTGGTATCTAGTAGCTGTTTTTCTTAGTCATAGTAAGTGCTAGCTGAAAATATTACAGCTAAGAAAATATTACAGCTAATATTACTTCCCCATAGCCTCAAAAACAGATTTTTAGCTGTATAATTAAATAAAAGAGATGTGCCAGAAGTTTTGCCATCAGACTTTTACCTATTCTACCGTGGGCTTGTGGAAAACTTTTTTTTTTTTGGCCATGTGCACCTTCTGCTGTGACACAGAGCATCAAAAAGCAATTTTCCAGTCTCCTGACAGTAAATAATTTCTGTGCCTGCTATTATAATCACCGTGATGCTGCAAATACAATGGTAATGGTTGGCTTCCTTGGTGTTTCAGGAAGAGAAGCGCCTGAGAGAAAAAGAAGAGCAGAAGAAACTTCTGGAACAAAGAGCTCAATATGTGGAGAAGACCAAGAATATTCTGATGTTCACTGGTGAAGTAGAAGGATCAAAGGAGAAAAAACGTGGTGGTGGTGGAGGCAGGGTAGAACAGAATTTTTTTATCTCTTTTTTTGTTTGTTTTTTTTTTTCTTCTAAACCTTCTTAATTTTTCCCTTTTAATATATGGTCTCTTGCAGGAGCACAGGTTTTTAATTTCAAGCTCCTAGGCTCTACTGAGTAAAATTGTACAGGTTCAATACTAAAATGTCAAAATTGGAAACTAATACTTAAAAGTTGTGAGCATGGTCACATCACTAAAATGTGTTCAATTGTTAAAATAACAGAAGATGATCTTATTATGTACCAATTTGGAATCAGTTTCTAAATTATATCCATCTTGTGCCAACTTTGCCATACTCTTTTCAAGGTCTGTAGAGACTTTCATCTCTTCCAAAACACGTTCAGCTAAATTTCTATTTTGAAGTGTTTCCTGGTAGCTTTGTAAGTGGAAGGTGAATAATAGCTTGTGTTGTGTGTGTTCCTTACAGCGTTCCAAAAAAGGAGCAGGGGAGTTTGATGAGTTTGTCAATGATGACAGTGATGAAGATCTGCCCATCTCTAGAAAGAAAAAGAAGAGGAAGGGCAGTGGCAGTGAACAGGATGGGGAAGAAGAGGAGGGTGAGAGGAAGAAGAAGAAGAGGAGGAGGTAGCTGATACTTTAATTAATTAATTATTAATTAATGTTAATTTAATGTTAAACTTCCCTGAGCAATAGTGGGGCTTTTAAGTAAATTCTCTGCAGTCTTTTGTAACAGTTTAAAAATGAACTCTTATCAAGAGGTCACATGGTTTTTTTTTACTTACACTTTACAGTAAGTAAATTTTGTAAGACTTAAACAACCACTCCGCAAAAAAAAGTAGGAGTTAACACTTGATGAACTGGACATTTCTTGAGACAGGTATTTTTGTATGTTTTAAGGGGCTTTTGCAATATTATGCTTTATGCCATATAAAATGTGTTTCTGTTCAAGACCCCAGAAGGCAGAAGAGGGGAGTGATGATGAAGAACACGAAAACGGCCCGCGGCCTAAAAAGCGACGTCCGCCCAAAGCAGAGAAGAAGAAGGCTGTAAGTTAAACCCTGAATAACTGCATCACTTCCCAAATACGCCTTTGGAGTTCAGCATTACCCTGGTCAAGAGAGATTTATTAGTGTTGAAAATTACAGCAAAACCTCTTGGAGCCAACTGGCCCTAGAGCTTATTTTTATCCTCCTCCCCCCGCTATTGTTATTCCTGCTTCAAGGATGAAAAGGATATTTCTAAAGCTATCTAGAATTAAGTGATAGTAAATGGAAAATTTTTTTAAAGCATGTCTGGTTTTCTGAATGTGTTTCCACGTTTGGGCCCTGTGCCACATGAACAAGCAGCCCTTTGTTTTGTCCCCTATACAGCCCAAACCAGAACGTCTGCCTCCTTCAATGAAAGGAAAGATCAAATCAAAAGCCATAATTTCATCAAGTGATGATTCTTCTGATGAGGACAAACTCAAAATTGCTGATGATGGGTAAGAACCTTAATTAACTTTGTATGAACTTAGAGTTTCAATGCACGCCTTCAGGAGAAAATGCAGTGTTAATGAGGTAACACAAAGATAACGAGAAGTCTTTCATTGTACTCACAGCATCCCTTCCCAGTGCAAATTAATTCCACTCATTCTTCTAACACCAGCATTACCCAAATCCTGGAGTCTTGCTTTATTTATAAGCTAAAGGAGGGAGCACCTTTTAATCCCTGTTTTTCCCTCTGCTTTCCCCCGCAGACACGCTAGAAATAGCAACAGTGACTCGGACGATGGGGAGCAGCAGCACAGCAAACGCATCGTTTCTGATAGCGATTCTGATAACAGGAACAAGTCTGGCAGCGAGGCAGGCAGTCCCCGCAGGTCCAGTGCCCGCGCGTCCGAGGAGGAGTCTGACAGCGACAGGTCCCCGAGGAAGAGGCGGCGCTCGGAGTCGGAGCAGTCTGACAACGAGTCCGTGCAGTCGGGGAGGAGTCGCGGCTCCGGCGGCTCCGAGAACGAATCGCGCCCGGCTTCGCGCAGCGCCGAGTCCGACAGAGACTCCGAGAGAGCCTCTGACCATGAGGGCTCTGCCAGAGCTTCTGGGAACGAGTCTGAACCAGAGGCATCCAATGATGAGGGCTCTGAAGGGGGCTCAGATGACAGTGATTAGAGCTGAATTACAGCCCATCTTTTAAAAATGTTCATGTAAATATATCTCAGTTATAGGGGAAATAGAATTTTTATATTTGAAAACTGTGATTTAAAGAACCTTAATGTTTTAGTAAACTGTTGTGAGACCTTCTTGTGATTCTTTCTATTAGTTACTAATGGATGTTTCTCTAAGTTGGCTTATGGTGTATTTTTAATTTGAAACCACTGTAGGTGCACAGAATCTCTGTCCTGTAGTCAGCACGCCGAGGATGGAATGCATGTAAAAACTATGGAACATAAAATCTCCTTAGGTGGTTCAGTGTGGCTAAAACTGTGTTCTGTGATTATACATGGATGGATCTTAAAATCCTACCAGATGGGACAAAGAGCTGTGGATATTTATCTTTTTCCTCACTTGGAGTAAAGGTCAGTAGGGAGGTTTTTCTTATTTTCTATTAAAGAATAAATGTGCCGCGATGCAACTCTTTTATGTTTTCAAGAGTTTGTTCTTTTGCTTCTGTTTTTGTGTTAAATCAGTTGAAAAGACGCAAATCTTAGAGAAATTTTATAAACTAGTGATGCAGATGTAGATGAAATATTTAAATTGGCTGGTAAACACATTTGGGAGAACTCTGTATTACTTGAGAAAGGTAAAGCTTCAAGTGTCACAATAAAATGTTCTTGCTTATTTGCTTGGAGTGATTTATTTTACTCCTTAAAAGGTATAAGCATTTAATATCTGACAATATTAAATTTGACAACGGAATCTGTTTTGAGGAGGTGGTCCTAACTGTATTGTAAGTACATGGCTTTGGGAACTAAGTCCTTTCACAAAATGTGTGCAGGAATAACAATGAAAAATTGCTGTGCTGTAGACTAAATCTGATTTCTCTCTGTGGTTCTGAAAAAAATCAGTGTTTTGTACCAGTCCAAGGAAATCTTTTTCTTTTTTTTCATTGGTCATCAAGTCCTATGTCCAGCATTTGCTAAGAGAAGATTTTGTAGGTCTTGATAGTGTACTGCCACCAGTTCTAATAGACTGTATGGCCTAAACTGTGTTGCCTTGTTTTTAGGAGGCCTGGATTGTCACTACTGATAGTTCACTTGAAGCACTAACTGAAAGTGAAGTTTCCCATGCTGCTATTTCTGGTTTGCTGCGAGCATAAGCTGTTCTCATTGTGGATGGGTTTGTTCATGTGTTTATGGGCTGCTGGTAACCATAGCAGACAGCAGAATACAGAACACTCGAGATGTCTCTCTTTGTGGCTCAGTTTGGTATCAAGTTTCTATCTGTGGTCTTACCTAAAATTTAGCATCGGAGTAGAAGAACAAACCCTCGTGTTTGTTGGGTCAGAGCAAAGCTGACTCATGACCCAGAACCACAGGGAAGCAGTGGATAGCTGAGGTGGGTGTGCTTGATGTCACACAGCTTCATTTATGAGGCTGTGGAGAAGTGTGAGGAGATGGATGCAACTGAGGAAAGCTGATCCATGCAAGGTGAAACAAATGGAGCACAGACAGCAGTGGCAGGTGTGAGAGTAGCCAGCTCTTGACAACAGGAAGGAAAAAGATGTACAGCACTTACTGTGGGATCTTGGAAACTTTTTTCTGCCTCAAATACATCTCTGCTGTCATAGCTTTCTCTATCATGTTACTAATTCTGTTTTCTTTGTGAAAAGTGTGGTGGTCTTGTTTGATGCTGTATGTACAGAAGATACATTTTGTGTAGGCTAAAGTTAGTTCTAGATGAAGTGCTGAGTGGGTCTTCCGACCTAACATCCAGCTGGAGAGAAATAGCTTCAGTAAGTGTAAAATAATAGGGGTTTTCAGACATCTCTGGTGTGAGAGGTATTTTTTGTGCTCTCCACAGAAAGGAGTTGTGTAAGGAGAGGTTATGACTTAATACAGCTTGAACTCTGTGATGTACTAGAGGCCAAGCAACAGGGACAGAAAGGAAACAAGGGATGCTTTTGCTTCGCTATTCCTCTGCTTTTATGGAGCAAATGAAGAATCAAAAACCAGAAGTCAGATTTTCTTTTTTCTTGCCTTTGAGTAGGAGAGTTAATGGGACGATTAAGGTTATTTAAAAAGTCATGTGTTGCTGTAATTGGAGAGAAAGCTGTGTTTTAGCTTAATTCGTATTTTCTAATGCTTGTTTTTTGAAAGCGCAATGGTGGAATAACATTGCCGTAATTCTCTCTTGGCAGCATTCCTTGCCTTCTGAAGTAGGTGGTTGGCTTGCAGCTATTAAATTCCTTTATTTTTAGCAGTAATCTATTCCTGGATAAAATACAGCAAGTTAGAAGTGTAACACTGCCTTGCTGGAGAAGCGGTTTATTCCTAGTTTGTGTTTTGTATGTTACATGGTGTGGATTGCATCCATGCAATCCACAGTTCCATGACTGAAGGAAGTGTTTCCTGGTGAGCAGCTCAGCACTTTGCTCTCCTCACATGTGAGCAGCACATCCTCTCCAGAATACAACAGGAAAGGGTCATGTAGAATTTGCTCTCATTCCTGAAATTTGTAGATTTGGCCTTTCACAGAACATCTCAAATGTAGCTTGACCAAAAAAAAAAAAAAAATTAAGTTGCTGAGTTGGGTATTTTGGTTTTGGGGGGATTTTTTGTGGGGAGTAAGGGCGGAGTTCATTGGGGTGTGTGGTTTTTAGTTTTTGGGGTTTTTTAATCCACCTACTCAATTTTCTCTTTCAGAAGCTTTTCCAGGTCAGTACTTGGTGGGAAGGAGCAGTTGTCGCTGCTGCATGACAAAGCATCTGTGTGTAAATTGATCATTCTCTTTGTAGATGTCCACTTCTGCTAATATAACTCTGAAAACCACAGTGCTCTATCAGTACAGAAGCAAGGAATATATCTGGGAGTGTGCTGCCAAGGAAGGGTTTGGACAAGGCAAAACCTGTGGTAGGAGCACGACAGCTAAAATTATATCAGTTCTTTCTATAACGAGGTGCCACTGCCTGGGAATAAGTTGCTTTCCACATTAAACATTTCACTGCTTAGAGCAGTGTTTGTTGCAGCAAAGTTTTAAATTTATATTGGGGGTTAATTAATACTGTTGACATCTTCTATTAAGACTTGCAGGCTTTCTGGAACAAGTTTGCTCCCTACTTTTTTCCTCCCTACCTTGTTTTGCAATTTTTTTACTCTTATGATGTAGTGCTGTGATGATCCCCTTGTTCAATAGTGGTAGTTACCTTACAGTCAATAAATCTGGAGTTCAGAAGTTACCTGGAAAAATTCCTCCAGCTGGAGCAGCAGTCAGGAAGGATAAATTCAGTATTAATATGAGTAACAAAACAAGTTGGCAAAATGGATGTGAGAAAGGGTGTGTAACTGGATGCTCATTGTTCTCATAGCTAGTAGTACTTACTCCTAATAATAGTATTGTGTTATTTATCTAAACACTAATTGCTCTACAGAAGAGGATTTGGAGACAGAATCTAAGGGAATACCAAAAATGGGAATACTTAGGAGAGAAATTCAAAGTCAGTATACTGAAACTGTGTAGTATTTCCATCCAGTCTGTGAATTTTGGTCCACATCTGCTCAAGCTTTGTACTTTTATACTAGAAATACTTGAAACCTCAGGATTTTTTAGTGTTGGCAGCACCAGTAGAAGGTACAGTTGTGTAGTCATGCAGCTTGTAATGTCTTTTTTACCTTTGGTTCACAACTATTGGAGAGATTAGGAATGCTCATCATAGCTATGCTGTTCTTTAGGTGCCTCTTCTTAATTCTTCCTTTGCCCTGAGGCAAAAGCTTCTTTGCAATCTCCAGAGCTTGGGACTGGCGAAGTATTTGGCCTTCAAACTGTGTCACATTGGCACTCTTTGATTGAGTTTACTTGTCTCTTTCAGCTCCATTTGAAAGGATAAATGCTAAAGAGTCCCTATTGCTGCTTCTAAACACACGTCATCCTTATTTTATGCATGTCCCTGTATCACCCTGTTTGAAGATGCCCCCAGCGTTGTTGTGGTGTTGCCTGAATTTCAGAAGTGCTGTTTGGCTCAATAGCATACGAGAGTTTCATACCCTCCCACCCAGCCTTTGCTGATTAAAATACAAATGCCCAGCTTTAGCTGAAGAAACAGAGTTTTTTGGCACCTGAGAGTGAGTGTTAGCAGCAGTGACTTCAGGGGTGTTTTCAGTCGCCTTGGAAGGCTCCAAGCAATGTTCTGGCTCTTGAAATGTTTTTGAACCCTTCAGAGTTCTTAGCACATGAATCTGCTCTTTTGCCTCTCTCGTATGCAAATCCCATATGCTAATTGAAATTAAGTTTCAGTATTCTTGGACACATTGAGGAATATCTAAAACGTACTTGGACACTTTCAGGAATACTGTGGGCCCACTCTGGTTCTTAGGGCCTCCTGTCAAAGGTGCAGCTGAGTTGGTTGCACAGTCTATCTTCAGTGACAGATAGGTCTCAGCCAGAATGTTCCAGACTGTATTTGCTAATGCAGAAGTGACTTTCTGATTTAGGACACACAGGCAGTAGTAGAGAGCCCATCTTTGCTGGCTGCTCATTTATAGGACAGAGGAGGTTGTAATTTGAGAAGAATGTCATATTCATATTCAATGCTATATTCCCTCTGTCTGGTTCCACAACTCTATTAGAGAAAACTGGGTTTGGAGTCTTCTCACCTTTGCACCTGAAGGTTCTGGCTGTACAGACACTGCTGAACCACAGACTCCTTTAGGCAGAGCTAATACTGATAAATACTAATAAATACCAGTCTTGCTTTGAGCTTATTACAGTTAACTACCAATTCTTAGGGTAGTAGGATGCCTCAGAGAACATCAAACATCTCTTCATCCATCTCCACTCTAAGGACAGATAACTGCTTTGCTCCAGCTTTCAATAGAGTTTGAACTGCTCTAAACGGTCTGCATCTGTTATGCTGTGCTAAATTATTCCAGTACATGTTCTATTCTCATGGGAATCTGTCTAACCAAAAGGTAACATTCTTTTTTCTTGTGGGAAGCTGTCCCAGACCAGCTGGAGAGGAAGAATTATTGTCAGCAGCTATTTACTAACACTAAAAAGGAGAGAGGAATTAGGTCTCATTTGGGTTTGCAGGAACGAAGCATGTTCATGCACAAAGTCAAGGTGGTGATTTTAGTCAAAGTGTCCATACAGACAATTCCATCTTCATGCAGCTGTTCTGTTTTATGGTCACTGCATCAGGGGAATTGGCGTGGACTGCAGGAGTCTGAACCCACAACTCTTGGAGTGTTCCTCATTTCCTTCTGCAGTCTGGGCTGCTCAAGGTTTGTCCAGGCAGTAGCCAAGGAATGGCTATGAGGTGATTAGGAGTTGCCATATAAACAGAACGGCATTGCTGGAAGGGGCAAGGAAGGAAAGAAAATCAATGATGTGTCAGATAAGTGTTTTGATAGATATTATTTATAGTCTTGATCTTTAATTACTTGGGTCTCTATATTTCTATCTTGGATCTTCTATGTTGGCTTTTTTGCTCTGCACTTGCTTATCTGTAATTAATACCCCAAGAGACACTTGCCCTGCCCATGAGTGTTTCAATTTCTGTTAAACAGTGCAGGGAAAGGACATTTTATTCAGTGCATATGCAAGAACTATTGGCCTATCCAACTGTAAAACTGGAGAGTGGAAATTGTAACAGTAAAATCAAGTGAAATAGACATTAAAAATAGAAAAAATGTAACATAAAAACCACAAGGATCTAAAGGGATTTGTCCAGTCCAGTCAGACTGTGCTGTGATCCTAGGGGACTCACCTCACCTGGCTGCAGTGCAAGCTCTACATAAGGGAGAGGCTGGTGGTATCTATAATATTTGCATGATTCTCAGTGAAAAAGAATTGCAAGTTTTAAATTGTTCTCCATCCTGGCCTAAACTGCCTCCGAACAGCAGCAGTTCCCTTCAGCTGTACTTTTGCAGAATGTCCTGCTGCTGTTTTCCAGCTGAAGTGATGTTGCATTTCTTAGGGTTTTCATTCATTTTTGTCACTGATGTTGCCTTCAAGAAATGTGTAAGGAAACATGGTAGGCAAGGGAGCGGGTGAAGATATGGGATCCAGATTGTACATCAGGACTGCATTTCAAGTAGCACTGACATGAAGCTGCTTTGGGGCAGGATGATTTCTTACTGAGCTGTTACCGAATTTTTGTCTGATCTGCAAGGTCTTTGGAGCATGAATTGTACCTTGATTTAAAAAATGACAAACCTTGTTGCTTGATTAGTAATAGAAACACAGCCTCTTTCTCTTAAGTCTAGTGAAAAAGATCTGGGTTTGGTTTTGAATGGTTTAATTTAAATAAAGACTATAAACACATAATTTTGCTATTAGAAAGGTTGAAGTGCTGGCCAAGAGTATGACTTGAAAACAAATTAGGGCCAGAATTGTCTTACAGAATTAAACCTTTATTATTAAAAGCTGGCCCTCCCTGTTGATCCCAACATTGAAGAGCTGGGTTTTGGCCAGGCATGCCTTGATTCAATTGCTGTCCAAGTTAAACTGCTATGAAGCTGCTTTGCTTTCACGGAGTACTTTTTGTGGGCAATTAATCAATATCTCCTGGAGAGCTTCAGCAGACACTGTGGTTGTAGTTGCTCAATCACCAAGGTTGCCAAATAATCACATGCATTTGTTTTGTTTGGGAAAACTTCCTGTGATGATTTGTTTAAAAAAACAAACCCAAAACAACCACAGACCAGTCATTGGGGGTGGCAGTGGGGGGTGAGTGTGGGATGCAGAACCAAAAAGCCTTGAAAAACCCTCTCAAAATCCACGTTACGTGAATTATCTGGAAATGCTTCACTAGACAAACCTGCAGGCTCACAGGTGTCCCAGTCAGAGAAATCAGAACTTTAGGTGCACTCCAGTGATTGTACCTCCCTAGACTTATCCTAATATTTAGCATCCTTCCTTCTGCCTTCCACTTGGGTTTAGTTTAATGCCCAGTTGTGATGGTTTTTGCTGTGAACTCCCAGGTCAACTGTCTCAACTGTTAATTGCTGCAAATGCAGACATTGCTTCTATTAATAGTTAGGAAGATGCATTTCTGTGATCTCTTTTTAAGAATTAGTAAATCTGACATGACTAAAATGAGCCAGTGGTATAACTTTGGGTTACAGCAGAAAAGCTGCAGCAGAGCTGGTTATTCCATAGCCAATAATTTCTTTTCCTGAAGCAGAAGTCCTTCTGATTTGCATCTCTCTGACAGGGATGGCCATTTGGATCAACACAAGGCATATACACATGGGATGCTCTAAGTGGCTCATGGGCCCAGAAAACAAAGTCAACTTAAAAATCAACAGTGTGAGCAGAATTCAGCTGAGGGTGGAGGCAGAGAAGGGCAGTGGAAGCCATGTCCTGGCTGTGCTTCTTCCCTTCCCTGTGAACTGCTGTACCTTGAGAGGCAACGAGTGCTGCTTTAGCCCCTGGTAGCAAATGTGCTAAATCCACACCCAGTCTTGGCAAGAGTGTTTAGAAACTTTTTATTTGGTGATTTTTTAAATTTTTATTTTCTAACAAAAGCAGTCAGTAACATTAATCTGACAACTAAAATGCTACTATGTAACTTCAGAATGACCTGTGAAGTTGAGAGATGTAAAAGGACTGCTCTTGGCACTCCAGTTAAAGGAATTACAGCCATGATTAGTGTCAAGTGGAAAAGGATTATTTTGAAAGCCAGCTGGGGCTGCACAGAATAATGGAGAGTTATCTTGGACAACAGTCATGTAGAACATGAAAAAGGATAAAATCCAGCTGAGAGAATCAGGGGAGGACAGATCTAAATTTAAAGCAAAGCCAGCTTCTTAAATAAAAGGTATTGATATTTTATTAATCTAGCGAATTTTGTCAGATTACAGGGCTTCTTTACCTACTGTCTGCTTCACAGGAGTTACTTTTGATTAATGCAGTTGTCCCTGAGCAGCAGAGCATCAAGTTCTGTATTCAGTATTGCCACCTTGTTTGATCCTGATTCTTGTTTTACCTGCTGCTTTCTCTAAGCCTCACCTGCAAGAACGATGAGAACAAACACTCCTCAGTGTTTTGGGGTAAGTTTGTTTTGTTTTACTGTCTTTGGTTGGTTTTTCTTGTTTGGCTGTTTGTTGTTTTAAGTGTTCAGCCTTTGTGGCTGCAGTGAAAAGTCTGGATGTCTGAAGGGAAATGCCCCAGGGATACAAAACTGGAAAAGCAAGGAAAAACAAACCAGAATTTACTATGTGTCGAGATTTCTAATTCAAACATTCTGGATTTAGGTTTTGGTGGACTCATCTCACATCCTTGAATGGTTAGGGTGGAAAATGAGGAGGGAGGTAGCACATGTGCAGGGTGATGTGTGGAGAAGCATGTGTGCATTTATTTTCCTTTGTGGCGGTTCTAAATTCCATGATAATTGTCTCCCCTGGGCTCAGAGAGAGCTGTCTCAGCAATTCAGGGCTGCAGCAGCTGAAGAGGCTGTAGGGAAGTGGGGCTGACACCCTTGAACAGGGCAAAGAAGAGAAGATGAAGGAATGTGGGTTAGAGGTGCAGAAATGCAGTGTTTTGGAGAAACTCCCGGTCTCCAGAAGCAGAAAAATCAAGAAGGAAAAACAAAACAAAAAAAACCACCTGGAAATAATGATTGCCAAATTTATAAAATGAGCATTTGAAAGATGGTATTAATAAAATAATGATCTCAGAGACCTTGAGGGACATTATGCCCAAGATTTGCATTATGTGTACTGCTGGTTCTGTTTTTTCCCATACAGCTGTTATGTATTTCCTGCATCAGATCCTACAGGTCACGTATCTAAATTTGAAATTCTAATTAAATGGGTTGCTGTAAGTGCTGTGTAGAGAAAATCCCTATGTTGATTTCCAAATTGCATCCATCCATCTCAGACTGTATTCAAAAAAAAAAAAAAAAAAAGAAAGAAAGTTAGGGCTGGATCAATCACATCCTTAAATATTCCTCTAGCAACACTGGCACGTTTTATTTCAGAGTTACAGGGCCAGGTGATTTAGGTGAATTTTATTTATCTTCAGACATCTCAAAATTAGCAGTCTAGACACCTTGTAGAGAGAGACCCATGGCCTGGCATCCCCAGAGGGCAAATGATCCCATCCCAAGGTAATTGTGTGAGGTAGGAGGAATGAGTCACTCTGAGGAACCTGTTCCTGTCTGTTGCCCCAGGAGTGTATGGATGTCTAGACACCCAACATTTTGATAGTTAAGTAAGAGGAATCCCACCCAGCACCACAGGAGCTCAGATGTTTTCTTTGTTATTCACTTGAATTAGTTTCCCATTTAGACGTAATTTTCCCCTCTCCCTCCTCCCTAGACCAACCCAGTAGGATCAAGTTTACATGAACCTTTATCACCTTTATCACAGTGAGGAACTGAAAGGGAGATTTCCGAGAACAGGCACGAATACAGCTGGCATCCATCTACCAGCTCCCTTCCTAATTGTGCTTTTATGAGATTTTTTGGTTACATTTAGGGCTTTTTCCCCAAATTGTGCTTTAGGCCTGCCATTTCAGCAAATGCCAACAGCAAGCTTTATTCAAGAGTGTCAGCCAAACTAAGGATTACTTCTTGTGGAGCTGTGAAAGTGCCTAGCAAACAGCATCTGGCAGCTGGGAGCTCCTGGAGGTGCTGGGTGAGTACACACAGACAGCAGAGTGTTTATGGTATTGCAGTGCAGGGAGACTCTTCCTCTGTGCTGCACGTGCTGAGATCCAGAGGGCTCAGCCTGAGCTGCTCCAGTGCCTGCACCAGGTTCTGTAGGAATCCCATTCCCATCTTTCTAAGGCTCTAGTGTCTAACTTAGCTGCTGGGTGTGTGTTTTACTGTACAGGTAACAGGTGTAGTACCAGAATTCAACTCAATCCATAGTTTCTTTTAAGTTCCTTATTTAAAGATGAAATCCAAAGCTCATGTGATGTCAGAAATAACAGCATTACCTGGATTTATGTTGTTTGATCCAAGGAGCAGCCTGTTTCTAAAGCAAGAGGGGAAGGAAGAGTTTGAATCAATGACATTTCCCCTTACAAACCAGTTTAAGTGTGTAGAGTCTTTGAGGAGATTATGTAAAATATGAAATTATTCCTGAATTGTCCTTCAGTCCTTCATGAAGATTACTATGGAAGTTGCACTGGCAAGAATTCCACAAGGATTGCTGATAGGATAGTATATTCTGTATTCATAACTGATGTCTTTTGTCAGAGCCATTCCAGCCCCTGGACTGCCACAGTCAGTGCACTCCCACTGACTCCAGTGGGCCTCTGCAGGTTTCACCTGTTGCAGGCATGTGCTGGGGTTTTACTGCGTGATGGTCCCTGCCAGCATGGGAAATCTACTGAGATATTTATCTAATTGAATTTATGAAGGGCCTTTCATCACAGCTAAATACTTCATGGTTTTGCCAATTAAATTACAGCAATTCTATAGATGGCGAACTATGGGAAATTGGAGGTCACCATGGAAACATTCACTGGAGCAGGAAATGAATCTGCTGTGTTGATCAAGTGAGTAATCAGTTATGTCCAGCCTAAAAGCAGTGCAGTGCACTTACCCAGCCCCTCATTGCTGTGTCGTGCTGGGCCTCTTACCCACAGCCTGGCTTGGGCTCTCTCGACTTTAAAAATGTTCTTTGGATGAAACTCAGGGAGCGCTGCCCTTCTCAGCTCGGCTCACAGGGCTGTTTAAGGTTAACATGGCAGCTGAACCCCAGGCCAGCTCCTGTTTTGTTGTCAATATTGGGAAGGGGGATTAGGACTAATGCTTCTACTGTTACTCAGAAATATTAACAGCCTAAGCTTAAAACAATCGAGTAACTGAATGGCATTTCTCCAAGAGGAACAAAAGGAATAAAAATAAATGGGGATATACATTGTATACACATGTATGTGTGTATATATGTACCTACAGAAAAACCCAAGGCTTTAATCCTTCCCCTGCTTTATGCCTCTGGGAAGGAATTGGGAAGGAACACAAAGCTGGCCTGGTGCACGAGCCTGAAGCCTTGTTTGTTACTTCGCTGTGGAGGCAGCTGTCCCTGAAATCTGAAAGAACATGCAATCATTTCTTAAAGGGTTAAACAAAATCCCTAAAGAAATGCAGATCAAGCCTTCACCTGTCTTTCAGTTTTAACTCTATGCCCTTCCACTTCTCAAATGTCACTTTGTCCTACCAAAAAGAAAAGCATGCATTTTCTAACAGAACAAACTCTATAAACTCCTCCACTCTTTATCAAACCAGTTAAATATCCCTTTTCCTTTCACAAACTTAAGTGTTTTTGCACAGCTTCTTAGATAATAAAATTCTGGGAATGCTTCACACATCAGATCCTTCAGGCACTTCTACTGCTAACATAAACAAAAACTAAATGCAAGATTGATGTTGTTCTAAACTGCAAAATATTTGAAGATAAAAATCCCCTCAGCTGGCTGCTTTCCTCACTCCAGCCATGTATCCATGCCAAGTGTAACTGTTGCCATGGCTGCTTTGTCAACTCATTAAAAATAACAGCTCACTGGTCTCCAGCTACCCTCCCTTAAAGGAAAGGGATGTGGGCTCCCTAAATCAAACCCAGACAAGCCTGTGTCCCTTTACAGCACCACTTAAAAGGCACATTATTCAAGGAACTCCTACCTAAAGAGTCTTAGTCCCTGACCGAGGGAAAGGCCTGAACCTGTTTGAGAGAATTCTTGGTCTTTTAGAAGTGAAGCTGATTCTGGAATGCCAGGATAGGGGTGGATCTAGGCTGTAACTGTAACTGTAATCCAGATACTGTAACTGGTTTGTATCTTGCTGAATAACAAATGCAGCTATTTCTGAAAGCTTTTTTGCTTTCAAAACTGCAGCAAACACTGCAGCAACCACAGTTAATAAATTGAGGTTTCTCAAGTACCCGTAACCACAAGCTCGCCACTCTTCATGGTGCTGCACCACCTCCCTGGGAATTCATTTTTGAG
Source organism: Gymnorhina tibicen (assembly GCA_013399875.1). Classification (NCBI taxonomy): domain Eukaryota; kingdom Metazoa; phylum Chordata; class Aves; order Passeriformes; family Artamidae; genus Gymnorhina; species Gymnorhina tibicen. The sequence goes on along the minus strand of VXAZ01004047.1, from coordinate 69,261 downwards.
AAAAAAGAATTAGCAATAGACTTTTAAAATCAGTCTCTGCAGCTGCTTGCCTGGATTGCAACATAAGCTGTGATAATTTGTGGTTCAGATGTGTCCAAATTTTTACAATTCAGGACTGTGCTGAAATGATCAAATTGTTTGGATTTACTCACTGCTCTGGGGAAAAAGCACTCCAAATGCAAATAGCATTCAGAGGGAAGCTTCCATCTGCTAGAAAAGCAGGTCAGATAAGCCACTCTCAAAAATTTTATTCTGGACTCAGCCTCCTCCTTTTCCCACACAGCGTAAGGCTTGTCCCTGCACTGTGCCCTAAGAAAACGTAGTGCACAGGAGTGATGAAGATATTTTGACTTTTAGGTGATTTGGCACACCCCCTCCACGGGGCAGAGGCTGAAGCTGGGGTTGTTGAGCCCATCTAAGGTTCTTCTACAAGAGAAATGGAGAGGGACTTCTGACAAGGGCAGGTATTGACAGGACAAGGAGGAATGGCTTCAAACTGAGCTTAGGTGAGATAAAACCAAGAAATTCTTTACTATGAAGGGGGCAGACACTGAACAGGTTGCCCAGAGAACCTGCAGCTGCCCCAGCTGTGGAAGTGTTCAAGGCCAGGCTCAATGAGACTTTGAGCAAGCTGGGCTCTTGAGAGGTGTCCCTGCACATCACGGCAGGGTTGGAACTAGATGGCCTCTTCCAGGATTCAGTGATCAGAACACATTCCTGGAATTCTCAGATGTCATAGCTAAGCACCACTGCAGCGTGGACAGGAGATGGTGTCCTAGTGCTGAGAACAGTGACAAGGCAGCAGCTGTCCAACTGTGACATGCTCTAGGAGCAGGTGAGAACTCACCCCAACAGGTCCTTTTCAAAAACCAACCCACACCCGACAGGGTAAGGGTTCCTGAATGGGAACTGCAACCTTATTCAGGATTTCAGAGGAGCAGCTGAGTTGCTGTTACTGGTAGGAAATGGGTGTAATGTGCAGTTTCTCCCAGTGCTTCTGGCAGTGTAGTTATACCTAACATTTAACAAAAATAGTATTAATAAAAGCCATTATCATTTATCAGAGTGGTTTAATTTTGACTGTGACTTTACTATGCAGAATTGAGCACTCTGTTTACATTTGAAGTAAAATGCCACTCATAGTCAACAATAACAAACAAATGAGACCAACCCAACATCCATCCCCTGTTCCAGATTAGCCACAAACTCTGCACTTGAGCACTTAAAAACTTCAGCAGCAGTTAAAGATCATGAAGATGCTACCCCCTTCTCCTCCTCTATGGCAGGACCACTTTGATGTGCACACTGCAGTTAAGAATTTTCATATCAGTTTGAAGAACCCAGGCCTGTTTACACAAGGTTTTTCCAGGGCAGGTGATGCTAAATTATACATTTTACTGTTATTTTCTACTGTTTATGTTCTACTCTGCCTTTTTAGTTGTTCTTTCTATAGTTTTCTCTACCAGAGTTCCTAACACAGTGATTAGTTAGAAACAAGCCAAGCAGCAAAGCCTCCATGCACAGATAGGTAAGGCTGTAGTAAGGACATGTTAGACTGGGCAAGAATACAAGGCTTAGTTACTCTCTGTTCAAGGAGCCCACAGCTGCCAGCTCAGCCTTCTCCAAAATGTGGCAGAAAAGCTTAGCAGCAGGTTCTGGATCTATTTTTAAGTTTTGACAGGGAATTTTTACTTGCACATATTTCTACCTTTTCCTCTCACCTCTGGTATAAATCAAGTTGGAAACCACTGTCATTCCTGACTTGTGGTTCCTTCCCCCTCTTCCCTCTGCAGTGCATGGGAGCAAAGTGGAGCACGTGCTTCATGTACAGATGACCAGATACACAAGTAGCATTATAGCACCACACACCACTAAACCAACCAGCAGTAACAGCAAAGTTTAAGGATAAACTAACAAACTTGGAGAAACACAACACTATTCGTGAAACAATGGTAAATTTCACTTCACAGCACATTACACTCAAAAATGCAATTCTGGAACAGAACTCTGAATTAATTAGGATTAAATGAACCCTCTAACTGTACTTTTATTCCTCCATCCTGTTAAGAGTATTGAACTGCAGAACCTTAGGGACTATAGCAGACATGCACCTGAGCCTACACATGGAGTGAGGAGTGAACTCCGCACCCCTGTAGTTCCAGCAGTGACCACATCACTACACGTTGCAGCTCCATCACACACAGCCAGCTCTCAACCTCGAGCCACCGAACTGCAGCTGGAGCATTCCTGTCTCTCTCCCTGGACCCCACACCAGTATCCTGCTCTCCCTTACATGGCTGAATACACCCCCTTTCTGAAATGCAGAGATGGCGCCATGGAATTTTGCCAGCAATTCAAGCTAAATACCCTTTATGTCACTTGGCTTTTAGAGCACAGTACACCTGGCTTTCCTGGGCTCCACACTGTACAGAAGTTCCCAAGGCATTTGCAGAACTCCCTGACAGAGCATGGCTCACAAACACTCAGGAGGCCAGGGCTGTCCCTTCAAGGTAAACCATGACCTGCTTTTCCAGCTGCAGCATTACAAGGCGCTCCACGCCAACTCCAACTATCCCTTTCCTCAAAGAAAGCCTAGCTATCAGCTCTAGTCCTTTTCTTGGGCTCCACTTCACCTCCTGTGGTGAGTAACAGTTTATAGGCTACAGCACTCACAGCACTGGCAAACAAAGCTCCAGTCCAGGAGCCACTACCCTTCTGCCATTACAAATCCATCACCTTTCAACAGGTTAAGTCTTGAGTATCAACGAGGACAAAAAAACTCACTGGGGACAAGGTTCTAGGAAGTAAGGTATTTTGAGTATTTAATAGATGACATTTCAAGCCTGTACAATGCAACATCATTCAACTTTTTTGTAGGGATTTTTTGCCAATTTGATTTGAGAAACAGGCAGCTAATAGACAGTGCCACTTGATTCAGAAACATGCATGTGGCCTAGGGGAAGCTCAAAGCATTACCAAGTCAAAAGCACACTCACTGATAAAGCATACACTGGACCACAAGGCAAACCCCTACCATTTCTTCAGCAAAATTCCATCATTTTCCTCCTGTCACAACACATCTGTAGTGTCTAATCTTGTCTGTGACCTTATTTAGAATTCTTCTGCATATCCAGACAAGGAGTGTAAAAATAATTTCAGGATGGTTGCAACCTAAAGCAACTCCCACTGATGTTTCTTAAGTGAACAAGTCATCAGCCAAAGCTTTGCTACTGGGAGACATTCAGAAACAAGTCAAGTATCACAATGTTTATTGATAGATACAAGTATATAAAATCAGGGCATGAACATGTCTTGATAAATTAAGTAGACTTAATTTCAGTACTATAAGAGGGACCAATTCAAATTTCTCACCATGTCATGTTTCACACCCACAAAAACCTCTTCCAAAGGGCATTAAACCATCTCTTCAGCCGATCAGTTTTTGTGCAAGTAAACTGTTCCTTTTAAAAAAAGACTTGTGCACTTGCCCAGGCTCAAGGATATTAAAACCTAGCACATAAAGCCCATTACTAGAGGTAGAAATACAGGCAAATATACTATTACGGCAACAACCATCGATTACAGTTAAGGATTCTCTGTAACAACCAAATGGATAATCAAATATTGCAACAACTCAAGTATTACACTGAGCAAAGTGCATTTCTACAGTATTCAGTGTTGCTATTCAGTTTTCTAACTTAAAAACAGCCTATGATAACTGGCAGCAAAGAAGACCCTTGCAACAGACTGCTTCTGCTCGAGAACTTATGATGTAATTATTGCATGCTGCTAATACACTGTTATCTAAACATTAAAGATACTCTAAAATATTTTTATTGTAGACTATTAAGACATACTACAAAAACCTTTTGCAGAGAATATCCTACTGACATACTTCTGCTTTAAATATTGTGAAACATTACAGCGGAATGAATTTTCGCAGTGGTTAGGTCAAATGCAGTTACATCATAGCAACAGTATGTTTGCACAATTTAAGGCTTTGGCTGGTTCTTTAGTCAGCTTCTTCTTCAGATTCTTCTTCTTCAGCAGTTTCCAGCCAGGTTAACCACTGGTTTACCTGCAGTTACACAAAATTGGTTTAAGGGAACAGGAATTGTTTCCCATTAGGTACTTCTGCAGAACACTCGTCTTCCCCCCCGCCCCAGCTCATTTTAAAGAACCTTTCAGCCACACTTGCACTACACATAGGCCTCTAGTAAATAGGAGAGATTTAGTTCATCTTGCTTTTTAACTCCTTCCTCATGAAATATTCCATTAAGTTTCTAGGTATTTACAAGTCTTAAACACTCCAGCGCAGCAGAAATTACAAAAAAACAGCTCTCTAAGGTTAGCACATTTACCTGGAATAAAGCTTTGCCTTTCCCTGGAAACTCTTGAGTAATGTCTTCTTTCCACGCCAAGAAGGCTTCTTCTTCAATAATCTCCATGTCATAGAAATGAACAAAGAAGCGCAGTAACATGCCTATGAAAGTAAATTTACACTTGGTTAGCTTTATAACCTTCTCAACAGCTTACTGGACTCTAAGAAATGTAGTGACAAGCCAATTCAGGTAAGACCTCAATGCACTTACCTTTTGGAAAATTATTGTTGTAGCAGTGCACCTGGAGTGCATATAAAGCACTCACTTGCAGATCAACATGGTCATGGAGGAACTTCTGCATCACCGGCTTGAAGGAAAGAAGCAGCTGTTTTTCCTGCTCGAGCTGCTCTTTAGATGGAGCAGATGAAGAATCCGATTCGTCACTGGGTGGGTTTACTTCACTAGAAATATACTGCAAGAAACTGGACAAAAGAAAAGCCAAGCTAAGTTCTGTGAACTAAGAGAACAAGCACTTTACAGTTCAAATTCAGGTATTATCACTACCAATATCCTCCTGCTTGCACCTGCACTCAGGAGCATGCACAGGGATTTGTATTGTGACTGACAGCGCACCACAGTAATTCTTGTTTTGCCTGTTAAGGCTCTGCATTTCCGTAAACACGTAGGTCTAGACTTTTTCCCAAAGAAAACACTACTTCACACTGATGCAAGCCTGGAGACTTGCTTTTCTTCTCCAATACAATGGGATTTTAATAGGGAAGGTTCACTCAGAACGATCTGTCTCCCCATGTACTGCATCTCAGATGTCCACAGAGCTACATTTCAGCCTTTACAATTAAGTGCCTTACTGGTAGCTTAACCAAACAAGTACCTAAAACACATCAAAACAGCATCTCACCTGGTCATCAATATATTCACAAATCCCTTATCTACATGAAGTTTGGGTGAAATGTTATCTTTAATCCACTTATAGATGGCTTGAGGGGATGGATCCGATTTTATTTGCTTTAGCAGTTCCTTCTCCAGTTTCAGAAGCGGGAACAAGAAGCTAAGCCCCTTCCCTTCCAAGATCTCCAGCATACGATCCTTGTTCTGGTCAATTTCTGACAAGGAAATAAAGACGTGTGAGTGCTTGTGCTCTTTAAGAGCTCTAAGTGATGTTCATGGCTCCAGCCATCCCTTAAGAAACACCATTCCTAACAATAATGACAGCTGATTCCACCTAGATAACCCCACATGTTATTTTACTCTGGCATAAACCAGAACAACATCTTGCTTACTCTAGGATCAGGTGACAGAAGAGCTCTGTGGCAACTCTTACCTGGTAACATTTTCTGCATATTCACTTTGCTTTGTTGGAACAATTCTGTTAGCCATTCACGATCTTGTAACTTAGCTAACTGCTGAAGACAGAGCAGGAAGAGAGGGAAATGGGTGCCACTTTCCAGTGGTTGAGCCAGTTCGGAAATGCTCACCAGGTCTGAAATAATGGCACGGGCTGCAAACTGTGCTAAGTAGGATTTCACCAATGGGATGTCCACCTCCAGTTTGGGACACTGGTCCAATACATTCAGGAACGCCTAAGAAACAGTACACACACAAGCTGAAATTCTCCAGTGATTTTGTTCCTGTGCAACATAATACTCATAGTACATTTTCTGTCATCACTTGCAAAGAGGATCCCAGGTTCCAGTTTTCCAAATACTACATTCCTTCCTTTCATTGCTTCTTATGCCCCTCACACGTTCATACACTATTTTTACCTCCTCAAATCAACAGGACTTAAAAAATATTTGCACACTGCCTTTACAGCAGCTACACACCATGAAGAGCCAAGAAACAAGGAATGCAAAATTATCAGACCACAGTACCTGCATGAAGTTGTCACTGGTGGCTATTCCCTCCTGCTTGAGCAAGCTGATCAAAGTACTTGCTTTCTCTTTGTCCTCATCTGATCTATCTAAGGATTGAAGGATTACTTTGCTCAGCATCTCAGGAATGAAGTGTTTCGGAGCTCTCATTTCTCTCACAGTATTGACAGCATCATTAGCATTTCCATTGTTCAGATACTCAGTCACAACAGCCTCCTAGAGAGGAAAGAAGTACAGTTAAGCATTCTTTTTGAAGAGCACATCCAAAGCTGTAAGACTCACTATTGCACACTAACTTACAGTTTGTTTAAGTAGCTCTTCCTTAGAAGGAGGTGGTTTCTTGGTGGTCTTTGCAGGCTTCTCTTGTATAAGTGGTGGATTTGTTTTAAGACCAAGTTGAGGCGGCTGAAAGAGACCAGAATTTGTTTCTTTGCAGCACATCTACCTTTGTGTATATCAAGTTCAACAATACTAAACATACAAAAGCAGATGGAACTCAAATTAGTTTGTTTTCACACATTCTTTTCCTGAGTACTGCTCTGTGCAAAAGACTTCTCTCTCCCTTCCCACATTAGAAATTAAGTTTTCCAAGCATGAAGAGTTTAGCATAGCCAACAATACACAGGAATTTTTTGTATTTACCTGTCCCAAAGGCGGTGTCTGAGTGCGTGGTGGTTGAGCACTGGGAGGAATCATAGTTATCTGGGGCTGAAGCTTTGGCACTTGGTTTTTATTCATTAGAAAAGACTGAGCAGGTCTCAGGCTAATCTGTAAACAGTAAGTCAGAAAAAACTAACTGTTTCAAGTATTCTGACCAACAATACACAGCTGTGGATTCACTCCAACTGATCTCACTGAAGCATGACTCCATTTCTACAATGTTAATACTCAAATACAGATTAAGCCACATGTGTTCTGAAACTCCCCCAAAAGCAAGTTACTGGCATTTAGTTCAATTGGTATAAAAACCTGGAAATGCTCCTTTTAGATGCAGTATGTTAGAGACCCAAGATAATCAGCATGTTTGCTGATGTATTTTACAGCCAAGATAAAACTCTACCAAATTGCTCAGAAATCGGGATACAAGTCTGGTTAACACTCAAAATCATAATGCAGTTTACTCTGCATTTGAAATTTTGCCTATTAGCCAGTTCTAAACAAAAGAAAACAAACAAAAAAATTAACCTGGTCCAGCACTTCAGGGTTTCTAAAGTTCAGGATTTTCTGAAGTTTTAATTAAATGTATTGTTATCAACAGGATGCATGGGAACTGATGTCAGAGTAGTGTTCTTGGAAGTGTGTGGGAAGGAAGGGACACCCCAAAAAATTGCCCTCATATCTCAGTCTTGCTCATAGGACGCTGGATACCCTAAGGAAAGTGAGGGGGGTAAAAGGTGAAAGAGGAAGGGACAAAGAAGGAGGAGAAGGAGGAGGAGGAGAAAGAGTTCCAGCATTAGTCCTCATAATAACGCGTCTTGCTATAATCATTGGGCAATATTTAGAATAGGCTGTAAGTAATGTAGGCATGTCATGTACCTCATCTGCATTAAGCTGTCCTTTCTTAGAAAACCGAGGTGGCATATCCTTCGACTGTCCTTGTTGCTGGGATAAGAGTCCCTGATTCTGGGTATGGTAGAGTTGGCTTTGCCCCTATTTCAGAAAGGGAGATATAGAGAAAGAAGTGCAGATGATGGAGTGGCGTACATCATATGGTAAGTAGTACCAGAGGGACCAGAGGAACAAAGACTCTATTTGCCAGGAAGGGAGAAAGAAGGAGCAGGGGTGGTGGGAGAGTAGCACCTATCCCTAAAAACAGGGCTAGCTTTTAAATAAAACACACCGTTCTGACCCACCAAAGCCACATGCACCTCTTCTTGCAGTTAAAAAAAACCAAAAAGTGTACTTCTTGCATCTTTTGTACAATTTAAAAAGTGGTTTAGAATTTTTGTATCAGCTGAGCATCAGTTACCAGAATCAAATCTGAGTAAATCTTTCAACATAAGCAGTCTACAATCCATAACATACGCATCTCAGGAAGAGCTTCTAAACAAGCTGAAGTCATCGTGTGAACATCTTCCTTACCTGACTTTTCAGAAAAGATTTGCCTAGGTCTCCAAACTGGGATTGAGCAGAAGGCATGAGGTGACCCCCATGGCCATTGAAGAGTTGGTTTGAACGATGGCGTCCCATGGTGGGTGAAAATCTATCCTGAATAACCCCTGGACCAGTACCAATTCCGCTACCTGAATTAGCAAGGAGACAAATGATAGTTTTAGTTCTTGTTCAGCACAGCAGAGCCACAGCCTGCAGCAGAGCCATCACCCCCTTGGTGTCTGTACCTGGCATTTGTCCGAACATATCAGCAAGCCCTCCGAGTGGGTCCCTGTCAAGTTTCATCCTGGGTGGCATAAAGGGTCCCTCCAGAAAGAAGTCGCTTCTCATCCCTTGAGACATAGGAGCAGGAATAAAAACTCCCAGATCCTTTAAAACAGGAATTATAACTTTGGTCAGTTTCAAGTAACAGTTCCTGAGAAAGCCAAGTTTTAGTTCTCAACTACTTAAGTCCATCTGGTTTTAACCCTTAACCCAACCATCACACTGTGTGAGAACTACTCCCAAGTGCACAGCATCAAGCCGGGCCCTGGACCTTACATGCAACACTTACTTTTACTGCATCTTGACGGATTTGATTGATAGTCTTTGGTCCATTGTCAAGAAAAGCTTTGCGAGGAACCCAGTTGTGTTCTCTCAACTCCACAGTATCCTTGGAACAGAACAGGATATTAGGAAAGGATTCAATTTTGCAAGAAGAAAGCAGCAGGAAACCATTTTTTTATCATACCTGCAGCAGGAAACGAATCCTTGCTGGCAATTCCTTACTTGACATCAAGGAGCGCATACGGGCAAAGTACTGATCCATTAAGGACTGAGGGAACAAAAGTTACAAGTTGGGGTAATTCTGTCAGTGCCTTGACTGTTTTTACTCAAGACATCCAAGACTAAACAATACAACATGCTGTCCTTTCCTGCCATCTCTATCTCCTTGATGACAGAATTAAAGATCTAATGCATCAAGACATGAGTCAGAGATAAGCAACACAGCCAAAATTCTCCTTCAATTTAAGCTTACATTCCAAACTCCCCATCTCTCAAATCACCTAGCTGTGCTAAGAATAGTTCCTCAGCACATCTTTTCAAACAGCTTGTAGAAAACAGCAGTCTCACTTTCATGACTGCCTGATGACCCTAACTACATCCTGGGGAAAGTGTAAAACTGTTTCAAAGATTGGCTCCTTTTTCTATCACGAGAATTGGTGTAGGAGCCGTACTTGGCACTCTTTTATGTGAAAAAAAAACATAAATCAAACTTGTTTTGTACTTATGAATACTGAATACAGAAGGTTCAGGCAATCAGAAGTCTCAGCCACATAATTTAATTAGGTTAATGACTGCACTGGATAGGCACATACCTTGGCTTTTGCATGATCTAATCTAGGTCCCACTGTCCTCATTATCTGACAGAGGCACTCCAAATCCTCCCCCATATCTTTGAGTTGAACTCTCTTCTTCTTTTCCAAAAGCTGAAATATTAAATGGGAAATTTAGGATTTAAAAACTTTATAAATGACAATTCAAAATAATCAACAAACTTTGTACACTGACACATACAAAAACACTGTTTTGTTCTGAAGGCAAATTGACTTAAAAATTAAGTTTTAAGAACTGCCAATTCTTAAGTGTGTGTACTTTCAAGCACCTACAGCACACTTCTATCTAGGCCAAACTACATTTTCCCTTAGAGACAATTCCTATGGCTTTGAACAAAGCTGGTTTTACTTCTTAATCATGCCAAAACATAACAGTAGAGGATAGGCAATGTCTTGGGGTGACTGTGCTGTTGTATCCCCTACAGGATACAGGAAATCATCAGGAAATACTTTTGTGGCATTTTATGCTCTCAAAGCAGCATCAACATTTGCACTTTTTTTTTTAGTTTTCACTTCTGTTTTGCTCCTAGCCCCCACCCATTTTAAATACTCACTGTTTTGATGCACTTATGAAGGATAGATTCATGAATAAGATCAAGCTTGCCAAGTTCTCCAATGAATTTGATGTTCCCCAGCATCTTGATCTTGGCAATGGCTCTCTGTTCCTCCTCCTCAGGGAGGAGGGGACCATCATGCTTATCATAGACTGGAAAAGAAAGAAGTCTGTTTTACATGGCTGTGGGAAAAGATGATGAACAGATTTTGTATTAAACTGGTTTTAAAACTTACTATCAACATTTCTGGTTCGGTTTTCAAATTCATCTTGAAGTTTAGATATTAGGAGGCGTCTGAATGTCTACGGAAAGAGAACAAAGAAAACAATTAAGCTAATCAGGTCAGGTACACATGCATGCAAAATTTACCATTCCAGATTGAGAGATGCACTCACTGTGCTTTGCTTCTGTCCTGGATGACTCTCTGCTGATGGGCCATCAAAGTTGGGTGCATCTTCTGCCAGTCGCAGACATAGTTGAGCGTACAGCGAGCTATACTTGGGCTCTTCAAGGGCTTTGTCTACGATCTACAGAGATTCAGGTTGAGTAAGGCAGCAGTTGGGTGAAATGTTATTAGCAAAGTGAGTTGCAAGACACAATCGTTTATTACCACTCTCATCTAGAACATCCTGTTTTCTGCTAAATCAAACACAGAAATAGTGTGGTCCAACACCAGTCTTAATGGGGAAGCAAAGGACAAAAGCTACTGCATGCTACTGAAGAGCCTCTGTAATCCTTGGCCAACAAAACCCAAGTTAATCATCACAATACCAAAGTTAGTATCAGCAATCTGATCTCAGATTAAATAAAAGTGATGTAACAGTTACACCAGTGTCCCAAGAGGTCACCAGTGGTAGCCTTTCCAAAACCATGAGGCTTGCTCCTCAGGAAAACAGGAAGCAGGGGGGCCAAGCAAGAAAGACCACTGACTAGCATCTTAGATTATTAAAAAAAAATAATCATAGAATCCCCAGTCATGTTTAGGGATCATGAAGACTTCTAAATGAAAAAGTTCAAGCATTAAACCCACTTCCTCCCCAGTAGATCCTTTTTCACACCAGAAGCAGAGGTGGGTGGTGGTGTTGGACAACCCAAATACACAAAAGCATTACCCACGCTACTTCTGCATCCCATCAAAACCAACAAACCCCCTGCTTTTTAGCATGCAAGAAAATTGTAGTTAAAAGAAATGCAGCAAGCTTACCAGCAGTATGACCCCTTTTAGGATGAGCTTAGATTCTACACCCACATTGAGGAGCTCAAGGCATAGCTTGTCAAACTTTTCAGGAGTAAGCTTATTTAGTATGCTAAAGAGGAACAAAAAGCAAAAACACAGAATATACAGACATTGTAAGCATGCTATGAGTCACTTTAGACTGAACTTATCTTTAAGTCTATTAAAAATTGAAAATTTTCCATTCAACTAGTGAGTTGGTTGTTTTTTTTGAGATCTTCAGAAGGTGAAGTATCATTGAAAACACTAATCTGCTTACAAGAATTACTTTTAAGTGTTTGCTGCTGCTATATTATCAGGTTGGTTCCTTGCTAAAGGACATACCTCCCCCAAACTCAAGACCCACATCTCCCTTTCCTCCAGCCGATTTCTTAGGTACACATTTATAATGAAAAGAGTAAAGGAAGAATTAAGTAATTTTGTGAAGAACTTACCCTCTTACTTTCCTGAAGATTGCATCATGTCGTTCTTTGTCGTTTGCGGAGTCGTCATCTCGTCTAGTGCTTCGTGAAGGAATCCATTTCTGAGCGTTTTGCCCTGGGGTTTTCCCCAGGAACTCGCTGTAAAATTTTGAAGAATATGGTTGTTAAAGCAGAAACAAGTGATTTAAAGAACTGCCCTTTTAACCTTTCAGTGTTGCCATACTAAGACCAATTCTATTACTTGCTTTGTTAAGAGCACACCACTGCCCCTACCAACACTGCTGCACAGGAAAAGTACTCACTCAACAACAATCCCAGGCACCCAGAGAAACTCTCTACACTTTTGAAGTTAAGTATGTCTACAAGCCCTGATGCAGCACCTATCACCCATGAGGTACACTTAACAGGGCACAGACTGGAAAACATTCAAAGCTCTTTAACTCAGTAGGTATTCATTGTACAACTTAAAAGCTACGTTATTTTCAGTTCTGCATTCACCATCAAACATGCTCTGACTTTGAAATCATGCAAGCTCAAAGAATGAGATGACATACCTGTTGCTGGCAGTCTTGGGATAGTGCTGAGGTGCACCCCTACCACCTCCTCCGCCTGAAGAAGCACTGTTAAAAACAACCACGGAATCCTGGGTAAGTTCAAACACTCAATGCCTTCAAACATCTCAGTTTTGGTATAAACATTACACTAATTTAAGTCCTCCTCAAAGGAGATTTTCCATTGCTAACTGCTCATTAAACAAACAATAGGCACTGGTACCTGAAACGAGAAGCACCCCCTTCTGCAATCGCACTCTCCACTTTGGCGGCTTGACAACGAAGAATCTTCAAAAGAATAAAATTAAATTGACGGGGTAGGGAAAAACAAAACCTAGAAAGACAAACCAAGCATTCATATTACAGTTGTTTTACTATCAGCCATAGCGTCTTATTTTAAAAACTACAAACGTTTATTCGAGAGTAAGAACCCTCCAACACTGAACTTCACAAAAAGAAAACTTTCATTTATGCAATACTCGGGACAGTCACAGAAAGGCCGATTTTATAACTATAGCCATGTTTTCCAGCAGGGGTGAGGGGCAAGAGGTAAAGGAATCATGGACTGAGGAAAACCCTCAAGTTTACCCAAAAGCCAAGAGTACTTGCAGAAAAGAACGAAAATACTTTTTTCTGGTTATACAGCACAATGACTCCTTTACTGATGTGACTTAGAAACTATGATTTATAATGGCACGACAAAGCAGCCAAATTCTGAAGAGAAAAGCATCAGACAACAAAACGCACACTACTGTACTAAAAGCCGTGTACTCTGCGTCCAAATGGCGTACTAAGCTACCAAATAATTTTAAAAGGTACCAACCACCCACCCCTTCAACTTTCAGCTTGCAGAACGAAGAACCTCACTGCACTGCTCACGTAGCAGAAAGACGATCACGGGGACAGAAACGCCTGGGGGAGGGAGGCCTGGAAGTGTCCCGGATGCGCTCGGAGCCCTCCCAGAGCCGAGCGCGGCGAGTGCCCCCCGCCCGCCCGGCGCGGGCACGAGGAGCGGGGACAACATGGCGGCGGCGGCGAACAAAAGGCTCGGCCGCGGAGGGCGCCCCCCGCAGGCGCCGTGCGGCGCCACCGCCCCCCC